>VXBW01006433.1:369276-513594 GCA_013400375.1 Thinocorus orbignyianus
AAAAATAAAGAAACAAGCATTTTGCCCGGGGACTCGAATCTTTCTTTTTTTTTTTTTCTTTTTTTTTTTTCCCCTCCGCTTGACTGACTTTCTCACACTCCTCTCCCCATTGCCTGCCAGCTAAGCCTGAGTCATCCTGCCAAGAACTAGACCTGGCCTATTCAGAAATGTGCTTGCTCGCTCTTTCTGTCTGTCTCTCTTTCTTTTCTTTCTTTCTTTTTTTTTTTTTTGAGTATACACAGTAATGTTTTTCCACCTCCTCCAGTACCTGATCTGCACCTGTACGGGGCCAATCCCACACGTATCACCTGATCTTGCCTTTTCAGAGACCGTGAGAAAAATAAAGTTCCAGAAAGAAGAGACATGTTTGCAGATCTCACCGGTGCAAAGCCCTTGCCTCTGCAGAGGCTTGCCTGCTGTGCCTTCAGAGTTTAAAAAAAGGAAAATAAATAAAAGGGAGAGTGTCATGTTTAAAACTGCAGAAAAGTACAAATCCAGGCTTTCTTTCGGCTCCTTGATGGAGCCACAAGCCTTTTGATTTAAAAACAAAGAGGAGCCTTCAGCGGATAAGATTTAACTTCAGATGAGCAATATTTGACGTAAGCCTCAATTAGGTAGACATTCAGACAAACTCGAACGAGGAAAAGAGTGAGGCTGCCCTGGGGAAGTCACCACTGAAAAGCCTTTTCTTGGTTGCCTATATGGGGAAATTGGGGACAACTGATTAGCATGAAATCTGCAATGCGTTGCTGCAGAGCCTAAAGATGTTCTTGGGTGGACCAGTATTTTTACCTAGTGCTGTTTATCTGGGTGTATCTGGGGAGGGAAGGACGAGGAGAGGTGCCACAATTAGTGCGCGGGTGTTCTGCCTCCTGTGGGGATTTGCGAAGGGCTCAGGAAGTGCAGAGCTGGGCAGGCCAGTCCCTCCCGGCCAGGGCTGAGAACAGGCTGTAATTATGTCCATCTTTATGGCAGCCGAGGAGCTGCTTAACCACCTCTAATTGCCGGCACCAGGTCAGTGTCTCTGGGGGATGAGAGGAGGAAGACAGGCCATCTCCAGGGGTTGCCAGCACTTGCCCACCATGGGGACTGGGCAACAGTAGCTCCCCTGGCTTGTGCTCCCTCCCTGCCCCAGCCTGCTGCAGAGCCCACGGCAAGGGTTTGGCTTTTGGGAGCATGTGAACAGCCAGATTGTGGGGTCTCCAAAAGCGTTGGCTTCCTGGAGCCTGGCTGAGCACTGCACAGGGAGCCGGTGACAATGGTGTCCCCACTCCACATGGCCACCACCACCAGCCTGCTGGTGTGAAATGCCATACACGTTCATAGGTTGTGATCCCCAAGCGGACGCACGTATACATGCTAATTCCCTGGGGATCAGGAGAGGAAGGGGAGGATTTGCATGGAAGGATGTCTCCGGAAACGAAGTGGCCGAGGCCAGGTTTAGGCTGGAAGGAGGTGGTGAAGGCATTTGTATTCCTTGGGGGGCTTCTCCAGCCTTTTCTTGAGAAGAAGGTGTCATGGGGGAGATAAAGCCCCAAGGTAAGGGGCTGCCCCAGGCACTGGGGTGTCCCTTGTCCCACAGTCCTCCAGCAATGGTTTTTTCTTTGCTTGAGCAGTTGCCTTGGGTTACAAATTGGGAATTGTCCAAACCAGATTTGGGAAGAACCTTTAGACAGAGCATTAGGGCATTACTGACTGGCAGAACATCTTGGAGGAAAAATGTGTTGGCAAGAAAATTTAGACTAGTCCTGGGCACGGGCTCAGGGGTGGGAAGGTGGAATAAAATAGGATGCTGCTGCTGGTGCGGCATGCAGGAGGTGAGGAGGTGGCAGGACTGGCTGTGCTTGCTCTCCACTTCTTTAGAAAGCAGCCAAGATGAGCAAAATGTGCTTCTAGAGATCTAAAAGCCTTAATATCTAGAGCTACCAGGACCCTAGAAAATGCAGAAAATAGAAACCAAGTTGCTTGTAAGAGCTGGGGTAGAGGCTGGAGCCCAGGAATGGTACACTCAGCCTTTCCTCCTTGGGTCACGAACTGGAAACCTAGCTTGGCTGCAGCTCAAAGTCATCACCACCCTGAAGGCTGGAAAACAAGTATTGCATCTCAGGGACGTGTCCCTGGCACAGATGTCTCTTCTGGGCAGCCTCACACACATGCCTCCACTCGTGGTCCCTGTCCCAGAAGCTGTTGTGTAATCTATACTCAACCAGCTCCCCTGGGAGATGTGGTCTCTAAAGATTTGGGTACAGGTTTCAGGTTTCTTTTTCCCCTCCACAAATGATCTTTGGGACAAGGTCACTTTAAACTGACAAAGCTCCCTAGATGAAGCAAAGCTTTCATAGATGTTACTCCCCCACGCTCCAGGTCCTCATGGTGAAGAGGGCAGAACAGCTTTCACATGGTGGTGCCACTGCCCAGTGCTCCTCATGGCAGCAGCAGCTCTCTTGGTAGGACAGTAGTCCCGTTTTGCAGCAGATCCTGCCCTCTCCACTGTGGATCCATTTCCCAAGCGCCTGCTGAGACCTGGGAGCCCAGTGCTGGCAGATGAGCCTCAGGGGGCTCCCATGGCAGCTGCTCTCCCTGCCAAGCAGGAGCTGGGCTGTTTCAGCTGCTGCTGCAGAGATTAGGCTGAAGTGTTTATTCATCTTACCCAGCTGTGTGAGTCAGGATGGGTGTGGAGGAGCTCTGGCCATTTGCAGTGACACCCACTGCATTGGGGGGCATCTGTGGGCTCCAGGAACCCTTCCTTCTATTGCCCACATGGCCAGGCAGGTGTTCCCAGGAACAGTGCAGGAAGCTGTGGGATGAAGTGGCTGATGCTTTGCTGGAGTAGCAAAGTACCACTGTTAGAAACGGGTGTCACTAAGAGTAGGCATTAAAGAACTATTTTCATCTCCCCATCCCATCCCAGCACAGGCTGGAGCAAAGTTCTGCACCACGGAGGGCTCTGGGACAAGAGCCAGGGTACCTGGATCCCTTGCTAAGCTGATTCCTCTTGGCAGGCTCCTATCCTGCTGAACCAAGGAAACGCTGCTGGGGAGCTGGCGAGGAGGGCAGTTTGGCAGCTGTGAAATGCCACCCATGTGGATGGGAATTCCCTTCCTGCCCTGATACCCACGATATTCCTTCAGAGATTGCTGGTTGGGCTGGAGCAGCTATGTGTGCCCATGGGCACGAGATGGTGCAGCCCCAGCTTTCCATTTTGCTCCCTTGCAGAGCTCTGGCTCCTCTTTGGTCCTCTGCTGGCAGCGAGAGCAGAGCACTGGCAGGCACGGTAGCTGGGAACAAGCACTGGGAACATCCCCAAACTGTTTGCAGGGCTTGGACCTGCCACTGCTGTTGCCAGCCAGAGGCTGGGAGCTGCCTTATACCCTTCTCTTAGAGATGCTCTTTCCATGCAACATGGCCAGAGTTCACTGGGCCGTGAATTTACAGTCTGCTGGCCATGGCAGGGCCAGTACAACACCAGTATCTTTGGCATGATATAGCAGCTCCAAGCAGAGGGACACACAGCTGAGCCCGCATCCCTCTGAGAACCAGAAATAAATGCGCAGTCACCGCTGTGCTCCGGAGAGAAGAAGTAGTGTCTCTCGGCTGTCATCCTCTCTGTGTGTGTGGTGGGAGGTGTTGGCAGTGAGAGCTGAGTTATTTATTTATTCAGATCCCACTTGTGTTGCTGCCTGAGGCTGCTGTCTCTGTGCCGGAGCTGTGCTGCCTGTGTGCTTGCAGGGCACAGGGGGACCCTGCAGGCTGTGGAGCCTGGGTATAGGTACGAAAATACTGTGACTTTGGCAATGGTGGGGCTGGAGGAGGCATGCAGTGCTTGTTGGCACTGAAAATAGCCCTGTCCAAAACACCGAGCAGAAGGCACGCTCTTGAGAGCCTCCAGGCCAAGGTGGATGCGCATCAGTTCCTCATCCACCGAGTCCAGCCCCCAGCTGCCTTGCTGCAGCCCTCATGTGCTGAGCCGTGTGTGATCCCTGGCATGCCGCGGCTGCAGGAAGCCCGGCAGGCTTTTCCAGAGCATGGCTTTTAAGTCAGATCAGACCAGCAGTGTGGTTCACAGCCCAGCTGTGCGCAGCTGGATCGGTGCGGCTGGGGGGGTGGGAAGGCGCAGGCGGGAGCGTGGCGAGGTGGGAGCACTGCCAGCCATCCCCGGCACAGGGAGAACGCGCCAGGGTGTGTCAGCACACCCTCTGAATCCCAGAGCACCAACCCTTCTGTGCCCTCTCTGCCCTCTTCCCCTGGACCTGCTGTCACCCGCCGCCAAGGGCAGTGGAAGCCACAACACACAGCTCTCTGGGGACTCAACCTTCACCCACAGCGGGCTCATAAATCCCACGGGGCCAGCCCTTGACCGCAGCGTCTGTGCTCCTCCGCAGAGTGATCAATCACATTTTCCAACATGATTCCTTCTCCTTGGTGTTAATCAGCTCAAGAAAGGAGCCTGCTCTGGAGCTTTCTGTTAAATTACCCAGCTGATCATCATCTCTTACTCCTGATGCTGTGAATCAGCACTGGGGAGAGTGGTGTGTATATTGCACATTATCCTCAAAACCCTGGCAACTGTGGCGATACAGCAAGAAAATATTTGGGAGCTGTGGGGGGTGCAGTGAGAAGCAGCCCTTCCTGGCACTGGCAAGCTCAGCTGAGGGCAGTGTGGTCAGCATGGAGGCTGAGTGCCCCACCAAGGGCAGGGACAGGGGTCTCAGCCCCACTTGTGCTGACCTTGGGCCGATCCCAGAGCCCCTGGGACACCGGGCATTTCCCCTTCACATGCAGGATGGGTCACAGTTTGCCAGCCCTCCCATTCCCATTATTCCTGTATCAACGTATTCAGTAGAACACAGGGTACTTCAGGGCACAGTGCTTTGCTACTGCAGAATATGGCCTTTGTACAGCCAACGTCTTTCCTAAAGTAGTAAGTAGATGGACTCTGATAAATCCAGGGTACAATGAATCATTTGCACTTGGCGCCTGATCTTTCCAGTGTCTTCAGTTTTGTTTTAAGCTTGGCAGCGTTATGAGAGAATTAGCCTATCTCACTAATATTTTAATGTATATATAATTTGAATGCTGCATTCCTAAAATCAATATTCATTATTCATAGTGATAGCAGAGTGAACATTAGCCCTTTAGCTCTATCAAGAATATCAGGATGGTAATATGTTATTAGGATTAGCGACTGCATGAAGACACATGTCTTCATATCATAGACATGTGCAGGGCAGCGGGGCATGACACTGAGCTGGGTGGCAGCACACCCTCAGCATCCTCCCTGCTGCCTCTGCAGGGAGCCCCATCCTGCCCGATTCTGCCTGCTGCCTGCCGCAGTCCTGCTGGGCCACAGGAATGACAAAAGAGTTCAGCCACAGCGGCTGGAGAGGCCATCTGGGACACAGGGATGGTGGGGGTTTGCTTATTTTTCTGCCCAGGGTGGTCAGCCCTAGTGTGGGAGGTGGTGATTTAAAATCCTCAATTTACAAACGCTGGCAACAGAGCAGGGTGTGTGCTAGGATGGCCTGGCTTTCTCCCTTATTTTTCTTCCTTCTCTTGCTGATTTGCAGCCAAGCCCCTCCATTAGTCGCATGGCCACTGACACGCATTGACAAAGGGTGGGAATTTGGGAAAACTCCTGCACATTCTCTATTTGCTTTGGTGACGCATGGCAGCACGTGTGCCAGTCCACAGCTGTGTGTGCGCCCTGGTGCTGGAGATCACGCTGGAGAATGATTTTTCTCATACCAGCTAATACAAAAGGAGAGAAGGTGGAGGTCTTTTACATGCTAGTTAAGAATTGATGTGTTACTAATTGCTGTAATAGAAAATATTACCCCTCAGAGGATGTTATTTTATAAACAAGGGGTTAATTTACAGCTCAATTACTTAAATCATGAGTTAATTGCTAAGCATAATGAATAAATACATTTGCAAGTACAACATTTAATTTGCACAGATTCCAGTAGTCTAGGCATTAAGAGGCAGATCATTATTTGATAAGTAATCTGGAATGTCGTATGAAATGACATTTATTTTCACATGTAATCCAAATGATGAAATGTCCTGAAATGAGATTTCAAGGGCCCTGTCCTTCCTTCCTGGCAACGAAGGGCAGTGTTTTCATCAGCTGCCTTCGAAATGCACTCAGGCTGCCTGGGAGCACAAGGGAAGGCAGGAAGCCTCCAGGAGCCACACAGAGAGCCCAGCAGCAGACCCAGGTTTATGCACGGGCGCTTTTTTAATACTACAAAATGCAAAGTGAGAATATAGAGACAAAAATCGGGGGCCTCCACGGTGGGCTGGGAGGCTTCACATCTGTGTTAGCTGATAGTAGGGATGTGGAAAACGCAGGCAGTGCCTGCAGTGGTGAGCAGGGACTGCTGCTGGTGAGGATGCAAACAGAAGCGGCACACACACACACACACACAAGAGAAAACCAGCAAAAGGGGGATTTGTAGCCCACTGCCATCCCTGCATGCCCAGCAGCCTCTACTCACTCTGCAGGACTATGTGCCTGTGGCAGGCAGGTCCCACGCAGCAGGGAATGAGGAGCCCTGCCTACTGCCTGCCCGCTGCCTGCCCGCTGCCTCCCCGCTGCCGGAACCAGGACCAGCTGCTGCTGCCCCGACCAAGAGGCCCTGCAAACAGCAGGCACTTGCACTTCGGTTCCTGCTATCGAGTAATCCTGAGCTACTGGTGCCCTTTCGCAGGCTCATATCTTTATTGGAGGCTGTTAAAGCCAAACCTCCCAACAGCAATAACATGACTACAAAGCATTTCTAGGTAAAAAGTACGTGGGAATAAGGGAGATACTGAGATCCCAGCCAATTTCAGCACAATACAAGTCTGAAGTATCCTTATAAAGTTAACAAATCAAATTTAAATGTATACAAGGCTCAGGAGCATACAGGAAACAGGATCAGTCAAACCTTCAAAGGCACATCATTGTCTTTCAGAAAGCCCACTGAAAGACTCATGCCATAAAAAAGGTGTATTCACGTGGCTGATACAGTGATAAACCTGGTGGACAAATGCCAGAAGCCGGAGTGGGCAGGGGTGCTCACTGCAGCGGTGCTTCTGTGGCCCAGCCCTCTGTCACGGAGGACACTGTCCTGCTCTCTCTGCTGCTGCACCAGAGTAAAATGGGTGTAAATGTGGGGAGAGTTTGGCGGTGGTTTCCTTCGAGGCAAACTCTAATTCTTAACACTGGCTTTGCGATGAGGGAGCCGGCCTTTGCAATCCTGCTGCTGGAGAGGGGCAAGAAAATAACGCTCAAGCCTTGCCTGGCACCATCTGCATCACACCCCTGAGCAGCACAAGCCACGGCCAGGAATGCAGCACACAGTGGTGGCTTCCCTGTCCCCTAGGACATAAGCACCCTCGATGACACAGGCAGGAGATGACGAGGAAAGGGCTGGAAGAGTCTGCATGCCCAGGAGCTTGCCCTTGCTTTCTCCTTGGAGCCAAAGGCACCTGTGGATTTGGAGCGTGCCTGCTGTGGGCATCTGGAGAGCAGCTTCTTTCAGCACAGGGAGCTGGAGGGGACCTCGGGCAGTGTTGCAACATGGAAACTGTGCCAAAGCGTCCCAAGTCTGCCCCTATTTAACTTCCTTAAGTACTAGATAAACAGCCAAATGTGCTCACAAAATGCCAAAGACCTGGAGTTCATTGAGCCTGCCTGGGTGGTGTTGGCATGACCCCCTTGCCATGCCTGATCTTTCCGTCTCTGGCGTGTTATTTGTAAACAGCAGGCTATGTTCTGCCTTCACCGTGTGCCATTCTATGTTTATACATTTTACCCATCTGTTCAAAAGCAGGAAATGATGCTAATAAATAGTAAAACATCCAAGCAAGCTAGATTGCAAACCATCCAAGGGCTGCAATAGATTGGCGTAAAAGTGTCAAGAAAGTGCCCTGCCACAAAGACACTGGAAGAATCAAGGTCATTTCATGGCTTGTTTGTGAGTGGGAAGACAAAACCACCCTTGGAAGAGGCTGGCAGATCTGGGATGCATGTTGCAGGACCTGGCGTGCAGGAATTTATGAACTATAAGGCCTTGTCAAAAATAATTTTTAAATGAAATGCAGTGTCCTAGGAAAACACATGTCTGAGACAAACCAAAACCAAAGTACAAAATGTGGCGTTTAAAGGTTGGATTCTGTCTCAAGTGAATAGAAGCCACATGCATCCATCTGAGATCAGATTTGGGCCTGATTTGAAACTCTGCTGGCGGAGGCTGTGGCAAGAGCAGGCAGAGGAAGGCTCCATCTCCTTTTACAATCCTCTAGACCAAAGCAGACCTTTCTGCGCTTCCCCGAGAGAGAGAGAATAGGCTTCTGACATGTGCCCCTGCTCCCCAGCTGCAGGATGGAGGGTCCTGGGACTGTACCATGTGCAGGCAGCAGCGAGGCCTATTCCACCTGCCCAACAGCCAGGTCCAGACGTGCACCTCTGTGCCTGTGTACCAGCTTGGGGCTGGTGAGCTCCCAGTAACACCACTGTGCACCGAGTGTCCTGCAAAAGTGCCAGTACCGAGGCTTAACCTTTATTAATTGGGGAAAGGAAGAAATAATGCTGGCAAAATATTGTCAAATACTTCAAATTAATGATTAATTCTAGATGGAGTGATACTGTTTGATGTGGTCTTTGCTGGTTTAAACAGGAGAAGGGTGATTCACTCTAAAGGAATTTATAAAAACACAAGTATTTGCTCATGGACAATAAATACTGGGGCAGATAAAAAGGGGGATGAAGTGTTCGGCGTCGTGATAGCAACTCAGCTTGAGAAAACTTTTGACCTTCTCACATCTTAAATCAATGTGCTCCCCCTTCGCTCTCCTCCAGGCCTGCCCTTGAGGTGGAGGGGATGGGCAGGTGGGAGTGTGTGTGGCTGGGCACAGGCTGTGCTGCTGGCACGTCCCCCCGCTCTCCCTCCCGTCCCCTTTGAGAGCATCGGGCACCTGCTGGCGCCCAGAGAGGGGCATGGGGCAGCACCCGACAGCGGTTTACACAATCTGTGTACACAGCCTAATCTGTCAATTTGCCTGTCATAAATGTAAGTGTATAAACCGGGCATTGAGGCTGCTGCGGTCACAGAGCTGCCCCACCTGGGAAGCTGAGATTTATGCTGCTCGCTGGTGAGTGAGGTGTCCCATCCCCTCCTGTCTCCTCCCGATGCAGGCAGGTGGGATGCCCGGGAGGGATGGCTGCAGGCAGCAGAGAGCCCATTAATAACCCAGATGGAGATGCAGTGAAGGTGCCGGTAGTGCTACACGTGCCCCACGGCACCTGACAACTGTCGGATGTGTACCTGAAGGAGGGAGCTTGCTATCTACCTTTCCCGTGGGAATACAATGCAGCCAGGATAACCCTTGGACCTTGCTGGGGCTCTGCCAGTGCCATTAAAGCGTTGACATCCGCTGATTACCCTGACACGATGCTGGTTTTATTGAGGCAAGATTAGCCACTCACACTTTGAAGGCAGGCCAGGCACACACCGTCACCAGCTGTCCCCTGCCGGGAAGGAGTCTGGAGCCTCTTTTGACTCTGGGCTTTTTTTCTTTAAAAAAATGCTTGCATTTTTTCCCCTAAATATAACAGTGTGGGGTGAGCACAGGGAGCAGAAAGGGCAAAGTCTCTGAGCCTTGCCGTGGCTGCAGTGTGGTGGCCAGCAGTGTGGGGTCCTTGGTCACAGCACCTGGTGGTGTAGGGCTGATTGAGCGGGGCTGGGGGTACCCACAGAAGGGCTGAGCCCCTGCCTGCAGCCATTCCCGCAGCATCGCCTTGCAGGCTGTCAGCGAGCCTTTCATCGCAGACCCTACTGACATCATCCTTTCCAAAACACCTGAGCTCCTTGTGGTCCCTGTGCTCATAACACTTGGAAGTGACAGCAGCTTCTGGTTTCAATTAACCTAGGGGTAGTTTGGGGACTATCTGATTGCACAGGAGTGGAGAGGAGAAAAGGCCTTTCTGAGCAGCGGCGATGGAGTGTGTGGGTGAGGAACTTCTGAAAAAAGCAGATAGTTTCTCTCTTTTTTTTTTTTTTTCCTTTCTTTTGAATTCTGAGGAACAGACAACCCAACAGCACATTTTTCACCATCAAAACTTTGCTGAAGGGAATTCTCCATTGCAATTTCATTTCTTCCTGATGTTCACAGATCATAAAGCAAACGGCCTCTGGAGGATGAGGAGAGCAGATCTGTCCTGGGGTCACAGCAGAGGACTGGCCCAGCACCCTTGGCGCACAACAGCCTCTCCCTGGTGGCTGGCAGCCAGGGGAAGATCACACTCAACCACATTTGAATCCATGGCCAAAAATGTCAGTGACCGGCCACGGTGCCAACACAGGAATCTGGGACACACAGAGGCTTGCAGAGGTCTGTGACCACCTTGGACATCTGCTCAAGGACAGCAGGCCTGAGCAGAGGCTGCTCACAGCAGGGAAATGCGGGCATCAAAGTCCCCCGTCTGGCACCGCTCACTGGGGGTTTGCCAGTGCTGCCTCAGGAGGACACGTGCTCTCAGGACAGCCAGGGCAGGTCCCACCTGCAGCCATCCTCATGCAGCCTTCCCATGGCCACACAGCAGCCAGGGATCCCAGATCTTGTGTCTCTGGCAGGTACAGGGAGGGAGAAAACATAATTCCATTAAATTCCAGCCTACAGTGTGCCTGTCCCTTAAATTACTCACAGTTGTGTGCAACATGTTTTGGAAGCAAGACAGTTGAAGGAGGAAGTGTAAATAGAAAATCAGATTGAAGGGCCAGAGAGTTCTGCCATACTAACCTGAGAGCTGCTTTCTGAAGACCTTTCTTAGACATGGCAGAGCTGGCAATGCTAGTTGATTGTGGCCCCTGAAGCCCTGGCTGTGCCATGGGAAGATGCTCTTTGAAAAGCAGGAGAGAATTCACCCAGCACAGGGAGGGACTGGAGACAGGGGTGCCAGACAGTTGTGCTTGGAGAGCATGTATGGGGATGGGGGAGGACACTGATGGCTCTGATCTTTCACCAGTGACTTGGACACAAAAAGGGAGCATTTGCTTGGGAAATGTGTTTTCCCAGCCAGGAAGGTGAGCTGTGTAGGCCAGCACGGTGCCTGGTCCCCTGTGGCTGCCTGCGAGGGCAAGCGGCAGAACAACGTACTCCTTTGCACATGTGTGGCCAGGTCAGAGGAATAAAACTGCTGAGGGGAAGGACAAAACTGCCAGGAAGACAAATGGAGCTGAAATGATCCCCTGGCTGGGGAGGGTCTGGAGTAGCTCCCAGCAGGAGCGCCAGCAGCCAGAAAATAACCTCATTGCTCGCTGGAGCCTGAGCCGAGCAGGAGAAGGGCAGGCTGGCCTGGCTGGTGAGGGACGGGCATCTCCTGCGCCACATCTCCATGACCTTGTTCACCACTGCTCATGTGGAAGCACAAGCTCTCTCCTCGCCATGAGCCTGCAGAGGAGGCGCTGGAGGCAGAGGTGAGGAGCAGCCAGCCCTATGGGGTTTATCACCAGGTGTGTGCCAGTCTTGTCAGCTCTGACAGCAGCTTCATACCTTGAAGATGTCCCCTTGAAGATGTCCCCTTGCCTAAGGAAAAGCCACTTACAGGCTGTGCACACTGGATGGTGAATGGCAGCCCCCTCCTCCCTCCCCCGATCGGGACATGAGTAGCACTGAAGGGACAGTACACAGTGATGACAGCCGTGCTATGGTACTGCCAGTGATGCAGAGCTACAGAACTGAGCTGGGTCTGTCCCCACGTCCCAGGGATCCAGGTTAGCTGCTGACCCAAGAGTGGCAGGTTTGGGGGGAAAACAGGCTACCTGTGATGGTGCAGGCTATCTGTGCCATGGGGATGCCCTGCCAGGATGAGGGCAGTGCTCACCTCTCCCCACCTGCACCCTGAAGACCCATCCAGACACCCCCAACCTCCCCCAAAACTGGGAGTTGAGGCCACGGGATGAGGACAGCTATGGGGCTCGCCAGCAGCCAAGAACAGCCTGTTGGGACCTGGAGCCAGCCCAGCCAAAGAGTTGATGGTTTTCACACCCCCATCAGGCTGATGAACGGCCCCGCTCCCTCAGCGCTCAGCGCCTGCAAGGGTCAATTACAGCGATTACTTCAAGGAGTTAAACTGGCTGCCGGCAGGGCTGGAGTAAATCTTTGTTTCGGGCTCACCTCTGTCAGGGTGAAGTGCCTGGGCGTGTGGTAGAGGGTGAAAGAGCCTCTACTGTACCTGGGGCAGAAGTCAGGGGATGGTTGGGTGTTTGTGAGGGGAGGAGGGCTCTGCTAGCATGAGTCTGAACTGCAGCTGGGGCTTGTGCAGCCCCCGGCCCTTGCTGTGACTTGAGAAGAGCCTAAAAGCAGCCCCTGCAGTCGAAGGGAGAAGCTAACGAGGCTGTTAGTGGCAGAGAGAACCTTCAAAAGTGGACATGGACCTGTAACATGAGAAACAGAAAAGAGCAAAACCCTGGCAATTAAAAATAAAGTTGCAATAAAAGTGATTTAAAAGTTGGGGGAAGAACTTGCTAAAGGTATTAAAAGCTGAAAATAAGCATGTTTGTATATGTGCCAAGAGCAGGAAATCAGCCAGTGAACCGGTGCAGGTCGTGGATGGTGGAGGCATGAGCAGAGCACCCAGGGAAGGCAAAGCCTCAGCAGAAAAGCTGAGGGGTTGTTTGGAGATCGGGAAGAATGCTCAGGCATTGCCCCCATCCCAGCCTTCCTGATGGTCTGTGCCGGGGGGCCCGTCCCATGGCACAGACCTGCTGGAGATGTGTTCCAGCAAAGAGAGGAATTGCAGAACAGTGCAAGACCGGGATGAGGCGATGCCAGCTCTGCCAGGCTTGGTACCTGGCTGCTCCTGCTGGCCTGGGACAGATGGAGGGGAAGGTGACATAAGCCAGAGGGGCTCAGGGAATGCCACGACCATCCTGGGAGAAATCATTTGTAACAGTCTGGGTCAAGACAGAGCTTGGAGAAGAGTCAACACCACCTTGCAGAAGGAAGCCATGTTTCATGAATCAACCAGGTCACCGAGAGTGGAGAGCATAGTGACGCGCTGGCCATGGGGCAACGGCACTTCCAAAATGGTTTTATCTCAGCACCTCTACAAAAGCCCCTGAATGCCTCAGGGACTGGAGGGATATTCTCCTTGGAGGGAGAAAACAACTGGTTAAAGTACTTTGGGTCACCAAGTGGAAAGCTGAGTGCTGAGCAAGAGCTCACAGTACTAAACTTCAGGCTGGCAAACTGGCAGATGACATTGAGTGTTGACAAAGGCAAAGCAACAACCCACAGCAAAGCAGCCCAAACCAGCCATGCAAAACAGTGACCTCCTCTGCAGTGATGCTGGGAGAGTGGCAGGATGGCAAGTATGATGCGTGATTGGGAAAGGAAGAGAGAACAATTAAATAGATCCTCCTCATCCGTACTATCTGCAGCTATTTTTTCTCAAAAAGGAGGTAACAGGAATAAAGGAACATGAAGAAAGGCCGTAAAAATGCTTGGGAGTAGAGTCAAAGGCATGATAAGGAAAGATCAGATGTCCAGGTCATATAAGCTTGGAAAAGTTGAAATGAGATGATAAAGGTCCCATGAGCTAGAGTGGCAGGTGGAGGGACAGCTGGCATCAAACTGAGGGCAGTGAAATCATGGTAAGAACAAGTCGAAAAGCAAGAGGAGGAAGCCCTTGCCTTCACCAGGCAACGCTCAGCTGTGAAACCCTCAGCACAGGCTGTTGTAGCAGCCAGAAGCACACAAGGTAGGGAGAGCTGCGCCCACTGATGCTCTGAGTCACCCTGCAGGCAGCTGGGATGGATCTCGCTCACCCTTGTCCTGCCAGCCCCATCCCTGCCACTGGCACAGGCTGGGCTGGCGACTGGCACCGGTCCTGCAGGAGCAGGGGTATTTTGGCACCTGGTGCACTGCGAGCTGGTGATCCTTGGCCTGGGAAAGGCGTGAAGGAATGAGAATACCAGACCATAAGGCTGAGCTGAGCACATGGAGGCACCTTCTGAGATGGAAAGAGTTGGGCAGGGTGCTGTGCCCTGGTGCTTTTGCTTCTGTGGGGTAGAAATCCGGCCCTGCCTGCCACTGCTGCCTCCACTGCACAGTGCCTTTGCCCCTCCCTGGCTTTTATGAGCAAGAACTGACTGAGATTTCCTCTGACAGGTTGAGAAATATCTTGAGTCAGGAAGAAAAAGAAGCCAAACCTGCCCCAGCGTTGCACTGGGGCCATCCCAGGCAGCTGGGCTGCGGGTGCTGGACACACCTGGGTCACCCATGAGCCAAGTGCGGCGTTGGGGCAGCATGGCTCAGCTGCCTGAGCAACAAGTGAATTTTGGCAAGCTGGTTTTTCTGGTGCAAAGCCACTTGCTGCCTATAAGGCTGGCCAGCCCTGCTCTGAACCCTGGAGTGCGGGCAGGAGAGCTCATCATCTTCTGCAAACTCCACACCAGCATCTGACCTCCCAAACTCCCAGCAGCAGGCAGCCCCCCTGGGCTCCTCCTGCCCGCAGCAGGCAGCCTGGCCAGCATCCCTGCCCGCTGCTGCCCCCGCCGCCATCCCACACGCGAGGGCTGGGGGCAGAGGCTTGGCCGCCGGCATCGTTCGCCCTTCGGGGTGCGGGCCGGGGGTGGGATTTGCAGAGATTATGCCAGAGGAATTACAAAGGAGCAGACTTTCCCACAGACGCTTCAATTGCTGCTCTGAGAAAGTGTGTGAGCTGAGGCGGCCCGCCTGCCTCACGGTACTTTGGGGAACGCACAGGAACAGCACACACGGTTTTTAATAATTAAGTAACTTTAATTGTCCTGGGAAAGCAGCACTTGCCTTGGGGCACTCTGCGCAAACTCATAATTAATGTTACCGGGAGAGATTACGGGAAGGAGAACTGAGGAATGATTCACTTTTGCTTTTTAAGCCTCTCCGTGTTAAAGCTGTATTATCCCCTGGTTTAAAGCCTCATTTAGCTGTGAAGAAAACCAGTGTGCTCGCGGGGGGAGGCAGGGGGAAAGAAAGCAAAGCACCCTGACAAATTACAAACAGCCGTGCGGGGCTCCGCTGCCAGACGTGGTGGGATGGGAGCCGGCAGCCGGCACGGCTGGGAGCATCCTGGGTGTGCCAAGAAGCATTGCAGCAGAGAGCCTTAAGGGGCAAAGGATGCTTGCCACCAGCCCGGGCCCTGGGGCTAGCGTGTGTGTGTAATTCCCACGTGCACCTTCTCGCAGAGGAGCTGGCCAGATGGTACCAGGGCAAAGGCTGGTCTCACCTGGTCACCCCCCAGTGCTGCACCAGGGGGCCAAATCCTAGGGAGCCTGAATTTGGCAAAGCATGACTTCCTCCTTGGAGTCAGAGGGTGACTAGCCCTTTGTAAATCAGATTTATTCCAAGCAAGTAAGTGTTTCACATTCTAAACCTTGCCACGCATCCCTGCCACGATTTGCTCCCAGTCCTCCTGGGACTGGTGCTTTCCTACAGCTGTGTGTGCCCCAGATCGGCCACACAGCGAGCAAGCACTGTCCTGGGACATGCCTGGCATGGGCGACCAGAGCCCCTGTGTTGGGGCACATCTCAAGGAAGCTGAGCCCTGGGGAACCCCAGAACCCCCCATAGCCCCCAGGCCTCCACCCCTGGTAGCTGCTGGCCTCTCTAGGGCTGCTGAGCCGGGTAGGATTCATTCAACTTCCAAGCAATGCTGTGAGCCAGCATGGCCCGAGCCTCATGGGGAGCCCAGCCGACAGGCTTTGCCGGCGCGGCACAAAGAGATGGGCAGTGACAGGGGGATGCAAATCCTTCCCGGTGTGTGTGTGTCGCTTGGGATCTGCGGTGCTTGCTGGCGCGTTTCACCCACTTTAAAACCAACAACCTATTGGACTGGAGCGTCTCTTTTCTTTCTTTTTCTCCTTTCTGATTTTTTTTTTCCTTCCCTCTAAAGCAAATCACTGGACTCACACAGGACACAAGGTATTTTACTCTATAGAAATCCTTTTTTCAGGCAACTATGTCAAGAATGTTTTCATACTTTGGGCTGGATGGGGAAAAAAAAAGGGCTTAATCCCCTGAGATGGTTATTTCTCTGAAAACAGACATGCAAATGCTGGACTTGTCAAACCTTAAAATGTTTTCTTTATTCAGGGAATTACTGCCTGCCTGCTGAGCCCGGGTAATGCTGACAGGCTAAGCCCGGGGCCTTGGCAGCAGAGCATGCAGAGTGTGGGAAAGGGCGGCTGAGGCACGCGCCAGATAAGATCATACAATAAATGATACAGCCCTCTGGAGCACACGGCCACTTTCATATGCAAACAGGCCTCCCGGTGTACACACACACACACACACACACACACACACACACGCACACACACGCACACGCTTCCTGGGCAGGGTGCAGCACCTTGCAGCAGCACATCTGGGCGTCTGCAGATGCATGAAGGGGCCAAGCATCTGTGGGATGCAGGGGATGCGAGGGGGATGCAGGAGGGGATTTGCTCAGCCCAGCAAGCACCCCAGGTGCTGGAGGAGGAGGAGGAAGGATCTTCCCAGTGACCCATAATCTGGCCAGGCACGTTCCCTAATCATCCTGTCATGCCTCAGTGGCTGCATTTTGGCACTGATAGTGCCCAGGCTCCTGTTGGAGCTTGGGGGGTTGGTGGCTTGCAGACCCTGCTGGAGCCCTGCGAGGAGAGGAAAGTCATCATTTAAGCACTTTGCCTCTTCTTTCTTCTGACTGTGGGGTAAAGCCTGGCAACAGGACCCAAATGATTCAGAAGGAGACAAAGGTGATCCAAAGCGCATTGGACTTTTAGTGGCATTTTTTTTAAGCTAGTGAGCTGCTTTTGGCCCAAGTGAGGCTTTTTGGTGCACGTGCCCGGGGCTGGGCAGCACAGCCACAAATTCTGCTCTCTGACAGGGATTCATGTCTAAACAGGAGTAAAGAGCATGACCCCACTGATGAGAGTGGCGGGACCGATGGTGCCATGTCCCAGCTGCCCACAGGAGCAGCGCCAGCCTCCCCCCAGGGGACACAGAGCCCTCGCTTAGGCCATTTTTGCTTTCTTTGCAGCGTGAAAACCTGATTCAGCTGGGGCTCAGGCAGGCAGGAGGCTGGCGTGAGCCTCCCTCGAGCCCTAAGTGTGGCACCTGCACATTTGTTTTAATAACCCGGTGCCTGGCGATCCGCAGCGGGGAGCAGCCGTCACGGGTGACAGCGCTGGTGGTCACACAGCCTGCCACAGCTAATGACCTGCGCTCTGAGTGGCACTGGGATAAAACCGATGGCTGCTGAGCTACTGAAAGCCCAGTGAAAGCCACTGTGGGAGGGAGATGTGGCAGCAGCAGCACTTGGAGTCAAAACAGGCTCCTTCAGGGAGCCAAATGTCACCCGAGTCCAGTGCTGGCACCAGCCTGGGCCCCCGTGAGCTGCTGATGACCACGGTCACCCTCTCCTATCTCACCATGGCAGCATATCTTGCTCTGAAGCCACCACCCATGTGTGCTTCTGGAACATGTTTTGCGGGGAGCATCACTATGTTAATCACAGCACAGCTCCTCCTAACCAGAGCTTAGCTTTCAGCACAGCTATGGTTGCATTTTTAGGGCATGCAGGAGCCTGAGTGTGGGGGCTGAAGGCTGCTGAGCACATGAGAGGTGGCAAAAAAAGGTGGCTGGTGATTGATGGCTGCCCCGCGCGCCCCCAGCACCCTGCATACTCCAAATCACAGCTCCTCACTCTTTGCTTCTCTCAAGGTAGCTGGGGAAGGGGGAGAGAGAGGGCGGGGGGATCCTGGCGTCTTACTCCCGGCTTAATACGGTGCATTCACACAGATAATCTGTCAAGGAAAAAATGAGCCAACAAGCTATCTATTCTTGTCTGTGCTATTTTCCCATGTCAGAAACAGGCTGGGCTGAAAAATGTAGGTTTCCCCTTTCATCTTGCCTTTGAGAGCCCCTGAACAAGATGCCTTTCTTTGCCAGTGCTTGCCGAGGAGATCCTGCCTTGAAGAGCAGAAAAAGAGGCTTTTTCTCTCTCTCTTTTTTTTTTTTTTTTTTAATANGCCCAGGCCATGCCGGTGAAGGGGAGCAGCTTTTATTTCCCCAGGAAGTGAAGGTACTGTGCTGATCCTCCCCTTGATCTCCCAACGTTGTTACTGTCTTCACCAAGCTGAATGGGGAGCGACAACAAATGTTTCCCGTCCACTCCTGGGAGATTTTATTTTTAACTTGAAAAGAAGTGCCTGGGGAGGCAAAAAATAACATTTCAGCAGGTTGGAGGCCCCAGTGGTGAATGAGAGACAAGTGATGAAACGCCTCCACATCCCCCCTCAGCCATGTGGTACCAGTGCATCAGTGACGGACACCCAGCAACACCCATCCTTTCCTGAGCACTGCCACACGCTTGTGATTAACTCTCATTTCTCTGCCTGTGCCTTTTTCTATCCCTCCTCCTCATCCCAGCCAGCTCCAGCAGGGGTGTATGTCCCTGCCAGCCAAGCACGCTGCGGTGGAGCCTCCTGTCCCCCATGCCCATGGGGTGGCAGGCAGAATGAGGGTAGGGGGGGGTGCGCATGCCTTGTCTTTATGAGGCGATGGCAATCCTCACCCTCCTCTGTCCGAGAATCTCAGGCTCACGTGTCCTTTTTATATGGTTGCTTTGGTCTAATAAAAGTCAGAAATGTGTTTTTATAGGCTTTGTGGTCTGTCTTTCATTAATCACATTTCTTTGCGTACTTGCTGGTTTGTTCTACTTCAGTGACTGGCAGCGGCCACCAGCTCTCCAGCCGCGTGGGCTGTTATGCTGGTGCTGGGCTGTGTTTGTTGATTTATGGAAGTGGTTTTCAAAAAATAATATTTGAAATGGCCAGGTAGCAGCCAAGTGCAGGGAGAGGATGTATGGGCAGCACTTCTATAGCAGCAATCCAGCTATCTGGTTTCTTGTAAAAACAAATACTTTAAAGGGTTTTAGCTTGTTCTGCTTCCTTCTCTATTTCAAGAAGAACTGAAAATTGCAGTCCCCTTTGCCGTGGTTCCCTGGCCTGGGGGTGACACACGGCAAGAAAATGAACCTTCTCTGACACTAAATTAGTGGTACCATTGGAAGCTTGCTTTTTTATTTTTTTGTTTTACTGTATCTTTTTGAAAAACGGGGTGGATGCTCTTGCTTCCTCCTGATGCAGAGAAGTGAAAAGTCAGGCTGTATCCCTCCAGTCTTGGAGGAGCCTGCCAGCCCCAAGGTTTGGTGCTGGAGACTATATGTCCCTACAGCCACCCACACGTCACTCAACATTTTTCCTCCTCAGCTTTTCTCTGAGGTTTCGTAAAGATGAGCAGAAAGAGGAGACAGAGCTCTGGAAGCAAATTGTTGCAGACAGCCTGCTGGAGAGACAGTTCATCTCTGGGGGATGTGTAAGCAGCATCCGGACAACCTGGGTGCTTGGTTCCTGACTGTCACCTGTAATGAGGGCAGGAGAAGAAGCTCCTGCAGGGAACACAGCAGAATAGGTGGTGGAAAGCTGGGGCTGCACGAGCTGTGGTGCTGGTCCCTGCACCCGTGAGCCTGCCGGTGCCTGTGGTGGGTGTGAAGGCAGGGCCAACACCCACAACTGTCAGAGAGCTGTCGGAAGAGCTGAAGGGCACAGGGATGTGCTCCTCCGCCAAAATGTTTCTGAACCAGGGCTGCTGGGAGGAACCGCAGGGAAATAGGGAGCAGACAGAGCAAGCAGCTAATTGCAAGGAGGAGAAATACATAGGTAAGATAAAAGAGAGTGTTTGCATCGTCTGGAACCCCCCAGCCATCCCAGGTTTGCCTCCAGCTGTTTGGTGAGAAGCTCTTTACAGCCTTTGAGGTCATGGCTAGTCTGGAATCAAACAAAACTAGCAAGCGAAGGCGAGCAGGCAAGGGAGGAAGGCATGAAACCAGCTCCTTTTGACTTTTGGGAGGACTGGGAAACTTGTAAATGCAATTGCTGGTGGTGGTGGTGTAGCACTGTGATTGCCACAGATTTTGCATGACAGTACCAAGACCCCACCTAAGGCTGGAGCTGCTCCAGGCTCTGGAGAGAACTCATGGCCTGAATACACAAAACAGGAGTGGAAAGAGGCAAGAAATGACTTTCCCACAGGCAGAGTGGGGCAGAGCTGGAGCTACCATCCGCTTGGTACAGCCATGGCCATGGCTACCAGCTGCCTTGCCCAGGTGGCATGGTCAGGGCTCAGCTGCCTAAACACATGGGGACCTGGGCAAAAGCTGGAACAGCCTGAGAAGCCCTTGGGAGCTCAGCATTCCAGGTCTGTGGGAGGCTGGCAGGGTTTTGAGATGTGACAGTGGTGCAGCGATGCCCGGGCCAGTGTGGGGTCAGCAGCACCACCAGCTCCCTCAAGTCTTTGGCCCTGCTGCAGGGCAGGTACTTGGGCAGGTGAAACGCTGCCATCCTTAAACCTGAGCTTGGGAGCTTCCCCTAGGACACAGTCAGGAAAAGGCAAGACAATCCCCAGCCTCCTCTGCCTTTCTCCCAGCCAGCTGGGCCCCAGTGTGATGCAGCAGGGACCAGGACATGCGTGTCCTTGCTTTGGGCTCCCGAAGTGGATGCTGCACGGAAATGAGCATTGCAGCCTCCACAGGATTGGGAAACTGATGTTATCAGGAGGGAGGGTTGGCCCCAGCACAGGGGTGAGGAGCAGCCCCCCTCGGCCAGCCCCGCAGCCACTGCCCTGGGCCCTCTGCCAGCGCTGCGGGATGGAGGCCCAGCAGAGGCAGGCTGGGAACCGCCTGGGCTGCTCCAGCAGACGGGGCCGATGCCGGTCACATCATACCGTGAATCATCAGCCCTGGTGTGCGGCTGGATTCTTCAGCTGCAGCAGCAAAGGCCAGGCAGGGACCAGGTGCACCTCTCACCTCCCTGCACGAGGGGCTTTCCCTGGGCAAGGTCAAGGACAAGGACAAGGGCTGTGCAGAGGCTGGTGAAGGGCTGCTGCCCTGGGACATGGTCCAGCTGTCCTGCTCAAGACCCTGAGTCTCCTGGCTGCAGGAGCAGCTGGTCTACTGCAGCCCTGGGAGATACTTGCCTGGCCCTCCTGGGAACCTGCAAGTCTTTCCATGGACTCAGGTGTTCAGACCTCAAACCTTCCCCCATGCATGGGATGAGGCTCTGAAGTCAGCACAAATTCAGAAAAAAATACCCCGTGCATGTGTAGGAGGGCTCATAGAAGGGCAAACCTTGCCTGAGGAGAGGACCCTGACCTGGGGCAGCTCCTGCTGCGATGCCATCCTGGGTAGAACGCAGGGACACTCTTTCTTTCTGCATCAGGAGCTCATTTGACACACTTCTCAGTGCTCTGCTGGGTTGCCCCAGCACCCTCCATTGCACTGGGATGCAGCCAGCCCTGCTGCCCCCCGCCAGGGCTGCTGTCCGCCCGTCAGGCTCTGGGGGGAGGCTGGCCAGCCAGCATAGGAAGGGAGGCTGGTGTTTGTCAGGATTAGTCCTGCTGCTCTCCAGGCTCAGATGCATCCTCGGAACATCATCATCCCACCTGTGCTCGGGGAGAAATGCCAAGGGATGCAAGGGGGCAGTTGCGAGAGATGCCTGCAGTGCAGGCGGGGAGCGCACCAGCCGGGCTGCGGGCTCCGTGAAGGCAGGGCAGGCAAAGTAGGGCAAAATACCTGGAGGAAAGCTTTACTCAGCACCTGCCCCCAAAGGGTTAAGCAGTTGCACAAACCACCCCGGAGCCCAGGTCTGCTCTGCCCCCTCTGTCTCCTTCGCCCTCCAAGGGCCGGGCTGGTGCCAAAGTCGGAACCTGCTAATCAGCAGCTCCCAGCAGAGGCAGCCCTCCGTCTGCCTTGACTCCTGGCCAAGCGCGGCCGAGCCTGCCGGCGCAGGAATGTGTGAGAGCCATGTGTCACTTCTCCAGACTGTGGGAAAGTGCTGCTCCAGTGAACTCCCAGCAGCTGCCCTGCCCCAGCCTGGCCGCGCCGCAGGAGAAACAGGAGCTGAGGCTTGCAGGCCTTGGAACGGCGGTTTGCCCCCGCTCGTTTCCGTGCGGATCCGCTGCCAACCCCCAGCCCTGCGGGTGACAAAGAACATCTGAGCCCCCAGCGCCTGCTGCGGCCACCATGGATGGGAAGGAAGGACTGCTGCCCATTTTTTCCCTTAGGAAACAATTTACACACACACACACTTTTTTTTTTTTTTTGGTGGGGTTTGAGGTTTTTTTTTAAACAAAGGGTGCCAGGGGTGTTGACAGCAGGAGCAGCAGCCCGGGGTGCTGGCGAGCTGGGAGCTGCCCCCACGCTGCAGCTTGCACCACCTGGCACTTGTACAAGACTCTTGGTCTTCAAAGCCCTGGGCAGACAATGGCCCCTTTCAGGCCCTTTGGTGCCTGGAGCCGGTGAGAGCCCCGGCTGTGGTCAGTCTGCCCAGCTTGGCCCCGGATCCGGGATGGAGCCATGGCAGCCCTGGCTGCAAGGGGAAGGAAAGAGGCAGGAGATGCTGGGTGCTGTGGGGGGATGCTCCTGGGGAAACAGCCATCCCCTTCCTCCTCTCCAGCACCCCTCTTGCTTACCACAGCCCTTTCAGGCATCGCAGTGGCCATCAGCATGGTGTCTCCTGGAGGGGCTCGGTGCTGGAGCCCCACTGCAGCCCCTGGCCGGGTGTGGAAGCATTGGTTCCCCTCACTGCAGGAACCCCCAGAAGTCTGTGGGAGCCCCCATGCCAGCAGATCAGAACTCACACAAAAACAAGACCAAGCAGAATAGAAAGCGAGGAACAGCCCATTCTTTTTTCCTCTCCTCTCCTGCCAGGGGGATTAATTACAAACCTGGGGAGTGGGAGTACCAGGATGGGCTTGGCACAGGGGCAGCAAGGCAAAGTGCTGAAACATTATATATGGTGGCTGGCTGGTGCCCCCATGCTGGCCACCAGCCCTCCCCAGCTCCTTGCTTTGCTGGCCCCAGTCGATCAGACTTTGCAGACAAGCATCTATTTCTGCCCTCATTTTTATCTCTTTCTCCTAAGCCTGCCACAGGCTCTCCTTAAAGCTGCTTGTGGGAGACTCATTAACTTGGCAGGCTCAGTGAACTCGGATCATTTAAAATAAAGCTTCTTAGCTTCTCTGCCCTCTGCCTCGCTGCAGCGCTGCACTGGCCTCCTACTCCTGTCCACAGCCCAGACCAGGCAAAACATGGATGATGATTCCCAACCGTCCTGGAGGTGTGCTGCCAGCCCCAGGCCCATCTCTGCCATAGCTCCTGGCCCATGTTAGCACTGGTAACCGGGTGCCCTCCCAGCTCTCGGATGGTGAGAGCCTCTTCCACAGGACGCCACAGGTCCTGTTGGGGTCACCGGGGCATTTATAAAAGCATGAGCAGGTTAGGATGGCTGCAGTCTGAAATTTCTCTTTGGTCTTTAGACACTTTGTCCAAGAGATGTTGATGTGCTCTCATGTCAATGAGCACAGCTAGACATGGTGGGTGGACCCTTGCTGGGTCCAGCGCTGAGCTTGTCCCTGCAGACCCCAAATGTCCAGACATCTCCTGGTCCCCCTAACATAAGAGCAGTGCTCAGGAGCCAGAGCCTGCTCCTCAGACCCTGTGGTGGCCAGGAGGCACTGCTTTATCACAGCCATCCTCAGACACTAAATTCACCTGAGACGTGATTCCACAGTTCCTGCTGTATTTAATCAAATGTTATGATGGGTCCACTCCCAATGATAGATTTCAGGGATAAGAAAAGAGGCAGAATCATTCCTTTTTCCTCCAGAAAATTCTCTGGATGCTCTGCAGCCAGGTGAGAGCTGGCATATCCCTGATACTGCCCTGCCATTGACTTTTTCATGACCCCAGTCAGCCTGTGGTGCACCCTTTGGAGAGCAATGCTACACAAATTCAGCAGGTCAGGCAGAAGCAGAGCTTGGGTTTTTGGCTGCTTCTAAACCTGTTGACCAAGTCCAGACAAACTAAAGCTCTAAGAAAATTAGTTTGGAGTCTGTCCTGGATTGCATCTGTGGAAACTGGGAGTCTTCTGTGGACAGACGATGATATTAGTGGGTACAAAATGAGGCCATGGGGTGTTAGAGACCATGGGCCAAGCCAAGTGTTGGCTGCAAACACTCCCAGGCTCTGGGAAAACTCCGACCCAGGCACTGACTGATCAGAGTGTCTTGGGCTTATCTCTGCAAACCAAGGACGGCAGCATGCCCTCTCTGGCCCTCAGCTGTGCACGAGATCCAGCACAGTGAGAAAATCTGGGGCTCCAGCACTCCACTGGCACCTTTTCTACTGTCTGGCCACAACTGCGATGGCTCACAGCCTTTCTCACGGTGGGGACAAAATCTGACCTGTCATTTGCTGCAGAGTCAAGTCATGTTCCCCCTTAAATCAAAAGCAGACCCTTTTGCAAGCAACACCTGCCACTCTGGTGCTTGCCTCCAAGAATCCCTGTACAGCCTCTCAAATGGAGAAAATGTTTGCTGGTGGCATTAGATGTAGACTTTGCCTGAAAGCCCTTGAAGCGGGGCAGCCTGCATGCGGAGGAACTGAACTTGGAAACTTAGGGTCAGCAGTTTCTCCTTGCCAGAACTGAGCAAGAAAAGCAAACAGCTCCTGCAGCCCTTTTCTGATGGGGGGGTTTGTTACACTTTCCAAACACCTCAGTCAAAATGTTCACGAAGGATCAGCCAAATCTTTTCCAAGGCTTCTAAGCTCAGTTTCAAATGAGCATTGGCCTTATAGATGCTCTGCTGAGGTCTGATTGCACTGGAAGGAGGAAGAGATGTGGAGTGTGGGGTTTCACTAGCCCTCTGCTATAGCAGAACCTCACCTCTTTAGTGCTGGACCAGCTCCCTTTTAAGGGCAGGTAGGGCTCCCCTTCTCTCCCTGCTCTGCCCCTCCTCAGTGACTCACTGGGGCATGTATACATATATTCTTATATACCACATATACATATATACTTATATACATGTATATAAGTGCTAATGACTGTGTTTACGCACTGGGTGAATTTGCTGGGCAGCATTTGACTCTCATGGGGTGCAAAGGTGGGAAGAGCAAATTAGCTTGCTCAAACCTCCCCTGTGTTTGTGAAGGATCCAGGTGGCATCCAGGGTCACCAGCACACCATCAGCGCCAAGCTGGCAAGAGAAAGGCAATGGCTGTGTCCTGGTGTCTGTGGGAGAGCAGTCTGCAATGTCAACTGAAGGCTCAGAAATCAGGGGCAAGGAGAAGGCAGCTGATGGATAGTTTGTAATTTCCTAACTCAGGAGTTTGGGGGTGCTGGGGTTTGTCAGGAGCTCTAAAGATGAATTAATCACGTTTCAAAACTCTTTATGAGGGGAGTGCTTATCTAAGTGCTTTCTTAGCAGTAACTAAATACCCGTCCCTTACCAGCAAACTAAGAAATGGCATGGGCACAGCACATCCCCACAGCTCCCTCCCTTCCAGCCTGCTGGGAGGCGGCAGTCCTGGCAGGCAGGGCAACAAAAATGCCAACAGGGAATCGCTGGCGGGCCAAGGGGTCCAGCAGCTTCCCCTCTGCTCTGCCCTCAGCTGCTGAGGGCTCCCAGGGCCTGTCAGGATAACGTTTCTCCTCACTGCTGATCCCTGCTTAGCGGGCACATTGCTGGAATGGCAGAGCTCTCGACGCCCAGCTCAGCCCACGGCTCAAATTCAAGGCACCTGCTGCCATAAGACAGCTCGGAAACCAAGGGCCTGCCATGGTTTGAACCCCCGACAGTGAGTTTGAACCCCCTGCAAGTGGTCCATGCACAGCACGGGGAGTGAAAGGGGGGCAAGCAGGGCAGCGGGACCCACAGCCCCTTGGCTACCCCAGAAATCAGGTGTCTGGTGAGACATCCCAGTGCCTGGCTGGGGGTAGGTGTCCAGCGCCCACCTTGCCCCTCTAGCCCCCACGATGGGTTTCTGCCCCCAAGGGGCAGATTTGGCCCCCTCCTCAGGGAGGAAGGAACTGTGTCGCACCCCCTCACTCCCAGCCACACAGGGTTCTCCAGCATCAGCACTGTGTCACCCTGAGCCGCCTGTCACCACTGACCCTGGGAGAGGTCTGGGGGTCACCATCACTCTCCCACTGTGACAAGGGGAGAGCAGGATGCTGTGACAAGGACCCAACCTTGCTAAATCCTGGAGCTTTCATCTCTTTGGGAAAAGTGAGACTTTGGCAGAAGTGGTGAAAAATAAGCATTTTAGCCAGAAGTTTTTTTTAAAGTTTTTCCTACTTTACGTTCTAATTTATTTTCAAAAGAAAAAAAAAAACAACCCAAATATTATATTTATAAAATTCTGGGTTTATTAAAATACTAAACAAAAGCTGTTCTGTGCTTGAAAGCTTTACCCTAAATTGCAGTGCTTTCTGTAACAACTGCTATATATCAATACAAAAAATTTTCAACAAAAAGAGGTTCCTTGTTGCTAAACTTTTATTTTGGTCAGTCTTTGGTCCTATCTTTAATCTGAAATCGTTTCAACAAATCATTCGCCCCTTCCAGGATGGGAGAAAACTGAAAATGAGACAGCATTGCACAGGTGCTGGGGCACAGGAGGAAAGCCAGGATGACAGGGCTAAAGCTCAGCTGCCTTCAACCAGATACCTCCAGGGGAAGGGAGGGGAGGAGGAAGATTTTAATGAATTAGTCCTGGGCACTCTGGAGCATTTCCAGTTTGCAAATTACCACTGCTTTATTAGGCTTTAATTCCATTTGCTCCAGGGCATTACTTGCAAAAGCCTTTTTGAAGAAGAGCAGTGGGAAGTGTTGGGGTGTGGGGCTGGGGCATGGTCTGTGGTGGCACATCCTAGCCAGTGCCTGCCCTGGCTGGGGTCTATTCCCCATTCCCCATCCTGCAGGGAGGAAAATGTGACCCCAGGGTTTCTGGAGATCCCCAATTTCATTAATTCCCTTGTTGCATGATAAATCCAACCAAGGAGAACAGCCTCAGAGTGGTTTAGATCCCGTTGCAAGGGGTTTAACTCTTTGTGGAGAGGAGGAGTGTGTAAGCATGAGTGTGTAAACATGGCCCCGCTGCACACCCACACCTCTGCCAGCCTCTGGGGACAGTCAAACCCACCTGTCTTCCCTGGAACACGCAGGGCCACCCTCATGAGCTCAGGGCTATGGATGTCCCCACTGCTGGAGACAGCACTCCCACACCAGTACGTTGTGGGCGCCACTAGTCATCTAAATCCACAAGCCCCTGTGGTACTGCACAGTGTTGCCCCCTCCTCCCTGTATAAGCTGAAAAAGTAGTCCTTAACTAAAGTGTGGCAAGTTTGGCTTTTGGCTGAGAGCTTGCAGGGTGGGCAGAATCTGACACACAACCAGTTCTCACTGTCACCCAGCAGTATTTCACCCACAAAAGGTGTATTATCTGTAATCAGACATTGCTAACCTCAGAGATGCCCCTTTCCCTATGAGTGCAACTCCTTGGTTTAAAACTGGATTATTTTCATGGAAGGACACAAAAAAGCGGGTGAGATCTTACAAGGAGACCAGTAAGAAGTACATGACTGGAAGATCCTGCCTCTAAACCGTAAAAAAGGTTCTGCCTTGGCTGTTCCCACACACGCACACACACAAGGCACAGCATCCCTGTGCCTTTGGGAGTTCACTTCTGGGAATGAAACGCTCTGGCAAACAGGGTGAAAGGAGAGGGTGGAGAAGCTGGAATGAAGAGGATGAATGGGACAGCCCCGCTCTTATCTGATGGCTGCTGAGTGAGACATGATGAATTCCCCAGCAACAGGTCTGTTTTGTCAGGAGGCCTCTTATCAGATGGCACAAGCACAGTGGTCTGGCCACGGCCATTAATCACCCATCAGCAGCTCTCCTCCAAAGAGAAGTTATTCCCCCCTCCTTTCCCTGTTGGCCCCAGGCCTGTCTCCCAAAAGCCTCAGGGAGAAACCTACACCCTGCCAAAGCCCTAGGCTCCCACAAAAGTGCAGGAGATGGCTAGGGATGATGAAGGCCCCAGCAACCTTCAGATAAGGGAATGGGAGTGGAAGGAAGGCGTGGGAGTGCAAATCATCTCAGCCCCACCAGCCGACTCCCCCCAGTTGCACTGAGTGGCTGGGGACAGACCCCCTGTGGGACATCTGGCCGATGGCTCCCCTTGCTGCACCTCTGCCAGCAAAGCAGAGCCACCAATATGGTGTTGCTGACACCAGGGCCTTCGGGGAGCGATTTGGTGGCTGGTTTGGCTCGGCCACCAAACCATGGGCTCTGGCATCCCTTCTCTGTGCTCTCTAATCCCCAGCCTGCTCTGACCCTGCTGCTCAGGTGCCGCCGGCTGCTGAGGGCTGAGCTGGGTTCTTGAATCATAGAATCATAGAATGGTTAGAGTTGGAAGGGACGTTAAAGACCATCAAGTTCCAACCCCCCTGCCAACCTCTCACTAGAGCANCAGATGGTTCCCTTCATTCACGCATTGCTCGCCTGCAGCTGGTGGTGGGTGATGGGCTCTACAAGGTGAGCTCTGGGAAGCTTACTTCATAAGGAGTGTCCCAAAAAGGCAGTGGATGCCTCATAGTCAAGGACACCCCTCTGCCTGGATCACAACCCTTCATAGCACCTGCCCAGACCCCACGGGGACACCGGTGGGCTGTAACTCCGCAGGGCTGTGAACTGTGCTGACCTTGAGATAGTCCCCCATGTATCAACATGATGGCAGACTGGAGGGAAATACTGGATATCAGCTCAAACACAGGCACAAATCAATTCCAGGCAGGGGGAACTGGCATCTCTGAGGTTTCAAGGAATGAGGGTCATGTTTGAGAGGCATCAGAGATGGGGGAGGCCAGGGGAGAGGGAGGAGATGCTCGAGCAAGAGGTAAGGTGAGACTGCATCCAATGTGGCCACAAGCACCTGAGCAGGACTAAGAGTGGCCAGAGCCCAGCTTCTCCAAGCCTGAAGAGTCACTGGTCCCCAGAGACCTTCACACAGGACAGAGCTGCCCCTGTGAAACCTGGAGGATTGCAGTGTGCAGGGATGAGGCTGCACAGGGGAGGCAGACAAAGAAGGAATGTTCTGGCTTCAGTGCTCTGCAGGATGCAATTGGAATGAGAGGTCTGCCCCTGGCCCTGGCCTCAGCAGGACCCACAGGCTGGAAAATTTCAGTCAGGAGGAGAAAGGAGAGGGGGATGGTGCCAGGAGCTGCTGGCAGTGGGTCAGTGTCCTCTTACCTCCTGTGCCAGGGCTGCCAAAGGAGCCGTCTGCATGCTCTGGGTCTGGTGCCATCAGCATACGGGTGACATTTGTCCCTCGGTCACACTTTCCCTATGCCCAGATGGTGCAAAGTCCTCACTGTCCCTGTGTCAGCTGAGGCATGGGATGGGGATGCCAGCCTGGCGGTTGATACTGAAGCTGGGGAGGCTGCAGGGGCATGCACGAGGGCTGGATGGGAGGGAGGCAGAGGGGGTGCCATGTGCAGATCCGCTTCAGGGAGCTCTGCACATTCCCTCTCCTTGCGAAATTTTAACCCTGGTCATCTCTTTCTTGAAAAAGGGTCATAGAATGTGCTTTCGTCTATCTCTGCAGTCATTTTTCTTTTCCTTTTTCTGTGCAACCTCACATGGGACTGCTCCAGCAGTGGGTCACTCTGGAATGGGGTTTATTGTCACCTTTGATGGGGGGTTACTGCTAGAAAAGCAATACCTACAATCCATCCTGGAAAAGCTATGGTCCTTCCCCCAGAGGCCATCTGGAGGTGAGGTCCACCCCTGCACCGTGGCGATCTGTTTGCTCAGCTCCTGGGGCATCCTGGGTGGTTGCTGCTGGGACCCCCCCTGTGCTATGCAAACATGATGTCACAGGGAGGCAAAAAAGCTGTGAATGAGAGTTCATGGCAGTGAGTAATGGAAAGCAGTTGTCCCTTGTAATGTTGCCTGGCGATAAAATGTCAGATAGATGTAAAAGTTATAAATACATCAGAGAGCAAATAATTACAGCACAGCATTAACTCCTTGCTTTGGGAGTGCTGCCGGCCTCCCCGGGCAGCCCACAGCACTGGGGAGATGAGCCAAGAGACACCTGGGGATGGGAGGCGACCCAAATGTGTGCAAACTCCCTTCGCTGGTAAGTGCTGACCCGTTGTTGGTGGGAGTTTGTTTGGGTGCTGGCACTCATTGTGGGTTCCAGACCTGTCCCAGGCGTTGCTGAATCTCAGGGGGTGGCTATCTGAGTGTTTTGCTGCGGTGACGGACGGTCTGTGCCCCGCCGTGTGATCAGCTTGGTGAGAGCCAAGGACAGACACATGCTTGGCCATGCCAACCATGGGAGGCAGCAGCTGAGGACACAGCCTGTAAGATTTTTTTGGGGAGTATGTTCTAATGGCAGGGATTTTCTTGCCATGTGGGAAGAACAGCCTCCTCTCAGCTGTACAGTGGAGCACCTCTCAGACCACAGGTCTATAAGGAGGAACAGGAAAAGTCCTGAAGATCCCCATTCCAGCCACCACTGTGCAAACAGCACTGGGACAGGCATCTGGATAAGGACTTAGGAGGCGCAGCATCCCCTCAGTACATAACTGATGCAGGGGCTGTGCAGGTGCTCAGGGGCAGCATCCAGAGCAGAGTTCCTGCAGAGGACCGGTGCTGGCAGAGGGGCTGGGGACACCACTCTCAGTGCCAAAATGTTCCCCACCAATCATTTGCCATTGTGGTGGGATGTCAGAAATTTCCCCAGTAAATATATATATACTCATGCATCTATACATGGTTGTAACAGTTGAAGCAGACCCCAAATCCTCAGAGAACATTCCTGAGAAACCTCTCGCTTTTGCAGTGCCAAGATTTCAGAGCATGGTCTCAGAGCTCCAAAGGTACAGCTCGAGGGTGAAACACAAGCCTGGGTGAGGAATTCCTGCAGGAGGGTTCCACAGAAGGGCAAGATGCAGAGGAGAAGGAGGACTTGGAGGAACAGGTGCAGGCGGTCTTGCAATACTTAGCCACATCTACAAATACACTAGTGGAAATAGTGAGAGAAGCAGAGAGCAATGGTGCAATAAATCTTTTAAAAGAAACAATAAGACCAGGACAGCTGGCATAAAAAGGAGTGTGTTCCCTTGGCTACCAGTGACTTTATGAATGAAAAAAGTGGACTGGGTGAGGGACAATACAGTGGCAGGGATAAAACAGTGATTCTAGAGAAATTTAAATCCTGGCATCCTGAGAAAGATTCCTGGGGAAACTGGGTGCTTTTCAAAAGACTTGGAGGAGGGGTAATCTCTGTCTAGTGTGGCATATGTGAAGAAGAGAAATGTCAGAGATTGCTCCACTGGAGCAACATATTGAAGGAAAACCAACAAAGAACGCATGGAATTTTGGGAGTACTGGGGAGAGCTGGGAGTAGAAGGTGCTGAGTGTGCAAACATGGAGGAAAAACACCTGAGATCTTCTAGGTGCTTCATGAATGGTGTTTCTTTACAAAACCTGTGGTTTTTGTGCCTAGCCTTCAGACCCCAGCACCTTAGCCAGGGGAGTGGCCCACTGCTCTGATTCCCAGCTCCATCCTCAGCTCCCCAGGTGTCTTGGGCTGAGTGTTCACTCTGTCTTTCCAGCTGCAAATTTGCTACTTTTTAACTTCTTTGTCTGGTGCCACAAGAGACTCTAGCAGAGGTTCCTGAGGGCCCCCTGAGTCCCTCCTCCTATTCATCGCCCCTTTCCAACACAAAATGAGAAGCAGCTTCCCCCCAGGCTGCCCCTGTGCATGCCCCCAGCTTGTTGTCTTGGCTAACTTTCAGTTGAGGAACATGCTGGAACGCTAAAGCCGTGGTAATGAGTAACACACTTCTTCAACGGGACGATGCTTTCTGAATGCACCATGCTTTACAGCTACCATAAATAATGAAATCAGTATTTGTAAACTATACTTTAAGGAATCCATTCTTTTGCTGAGATTTCAAAAGTATGTAATTTTCCAGATTGTGAAGTTTGCCAGTTCATCTATTTTTAGAAATTCTCACTCTACTGATGTGGTCAAGACAGTCCTTAAACAGAAAAGGGTGGCTGCGTGCCTCAAAGGTATAAACAGCCAGACATGTGATGGGAAATACTTCAGAGGTGAGCGTGTCAGACTCCTAGACATCAAAGTTGTTGGGTGGTGAAACTGCAGGGACAAATCAGTGTGCAGGCTGGAGAAACAGGCATGGAAAAACATCTTAAAAATTACTTTTCTCAGAGATCTGGAGAGCCCTTAAAATAGTCTCACGGCCCAGGAAATGAGACAGATCGTGCAGAAAACTGGCAGCGTGGCCTCAGCCGGTACCGGCACTTCCTTGGAAACCTTAATTTGTGTAAACATAAAAGTGAGGGGGAAATAGCCAAGCAAGCTGGGTTGCCTGTGAGGCTTCTCTGGGCTGTGCATCTCTGCCAGACCCACCACCCACCTTGGATGACTTCTCTAGCATCTCCCCATCCTCATCTCTCAACCCCAGCAGAGCCCCGAGGGCTGTACAGGGAGCAGGGACAACCCTGCCTCACGCCCAAGCCCCGTGGTGGTGGTAAGAGAAAACAGGCCCACACCTGGAGACTTCCCAGTCTCCCAAACTTGTTAAGATCATGGATGGAGTCAACTGTGACCCTGCCCTTTTTTCCTGCTGGTTGGTTGCCTCCTTGCCTCATGAACCTGGTGAAGTTGTTGGGACCTAGGTGCTCTTTGAGGCCTCTTTCCTAACTTGTATAGTTTAAAACAACTTTTACTACATTTAACATTTGAAGATCCTGTTCTGGTCTAAGTGATAAATTCCTTTCCTGCTCGAATGTTTTCTCCCTATTTAAAGGCTGTTGAAATGTATATGTTTGTTTGGTTACTAGAAAATGGATGCTCTCAATAAAGTTCGTAAGTTGATAAGCCTGCCAGGCTACAAAGGACCAGTTCCACCTCAGGAGGAAGGTTCCTCGACTCCTGCAGGTGCTTAAATTGCCTTTCAACCTTCTCTCTGCTAAGCCAAGTCCCTTTTCCCTCTCATCACAAGGGCTGTCTGGCCAGGCCCTTCCTTTGGCCTCTTGCTGTGTCCCTACATCATTCTCCAGGTGCCAGTTCCAGCACCAATCCCCACATCCTTGCTGCTCTTCTACACTACTTGTTCCTTCCCCAGGCTGCAAGACTCCGTTCACCTGAGTTGGGGCTTTGATCCAAGGTGGTTCCCAAGTCTTCCTTCGAGTCATGACTTTCCCAGGCACCGCTGGCCTCCCAGTCTGGCCATGCATTTGCTGGGGATCTGTTAGGTCTGGCTGTGACCTTGCAGCCAGGTGTCACCCTATTCCCAGCTGCATGTGGAGAGGTGCACACCATGGTGCAGCCCCTCTGCCTGGGCTTTCAGACACCTGGAAGACCAAGCAAAGGTGCCCAAATTCTCACAGGTGGGAACAGCCCTGCACCGTGGCCACAAGGCTTCTGCAGTAGCATCCTGGCAGCTCCAGGGATGGGCAGAGCTAACACAAGGGTTTGCAGCTCCCCTTGCAGAGGTCACCCCAGCTCTGCTCCAACCTGCCCAACTGGGACAGGAGGCAGCGGCCCATGAACACCTCCCTGCAACCCAGCTCCCTCTCAAATCTGGCTTTTTCAAACCGTAAGACTCCCATGAAACCTGGCCCAGCTCCAAGGTTCATGCAGGCTGTGGTGGGGCTGGAGGAGGAGGGAAGCAGAGAGCAATCCATAACCTTTGTAGCACTCTCGAGAGCAGCTGTCTGGCAAATGTCAAGCACTGTCTAGGGCTATTTTGGGCACTTTATTTTTATAAAGGATGCTTTGAGGCGGGGGAAGGGCACAGAGAGGGTTTTCTCATTGCCAGCACCTTAAAGAATAAAACCTCAGGGAGGAAAGTTCAAGGACGCTCTTTGGTCATGCAGCCAACACCATGTCCCATTGGAGTGTCCCGGGAGGCTCTTGAACAGGCAGGACACTTGGGATGGGCCTTTTCTTGTCTCACAACTGGAGAACTGCAGAAGGAACACAAGTTCCTCAGAAGCCAGGGTGGGAACGTGGAGGCAAATCATGCTGTGGACACAACCTCGGCGTGCACCATCACTGCAAGGGGGACCAGCATCCTGTACTGCCCAGCTCCCCAGGAGGAGTCCTGGGTGAGAAACCAGTGACCTTTTAGTGTTTCCCCTAAGGAGTCTCATACATGCAGTCTTAAATCTGGATGTTTTCCACTGCTGTCCCATGCGCCCAGTCCTCCAAGCCCCCCAAAACCTTCAGATTCCACTTTCAACACAGCCAAGATCCAGAGCCAAGTTATTACACAAAGAGGAGCAGAACATCTAGACATCCTCATCTGAAAGATTATATGATGCATAACTGGAACATCCAACAGGAAAGCGTTCATGTTGATAGAAGGGGATGTTCTTCCAAGAGTGGAAACAGTTGCAGAAAGTCAGCGTGTTTGTTTTTGCAAACTTCTGGTGAACCTGGAAAATAAAGTACTTCTCATTTGTAATAGTGGAGGGTTCAGCCTCTCCACAACATGCCTCTTGATTGGAGGCAAAAGTAGCGTGGAAGCAGGAGAAACAACCTCTCAGTAATTTTTACTATGAAATGTTACATGGTGTGTTTAGTGTTTTCAGAGACTGGCTGGACCTGATCCATCTTAGGATCAAACTTCCTGCTGGGATCTCAGAGAGAGCAGTGGTTACTTGTGAGAGCTCCGGGATGAAGCTCTCTTGGTACTCCAAGAACAGCAACCACAGTTGGGTACCACAGTACCCATCTTACCAAGGGACAACAGAGGAGTGGGGGATGCAGCCCAGCCACCACACTTCCCATCCCAGAAAGATTCTGGCGTGAATAATCCGAGGCAGTTTTTTCAGCATCTGGAAGTTAGCACAGAGATGAGTAATATCTGACATGTCTTTGTCAAGAATGAGACATATCAGGCCAAGTTAATTTCCTTCAACAGCGGGGTGTAACAAGCCCACAGATGGAGGAGAAGTGGTGGCTGTGGGATGGGGACATGGGCAGCTGTGGGGTGCTCTGCCTGCCCTGCCCAGGCCCAGGCAGGGCACGCAGGATGGGTGCAGAGTGAGCTGGGAGGGATGGTGCTGTGAGAGCAGCTCTCAATGGCTCACTGTGGGACTGGAAAGCCGCTATTGAGCACTCCCATTAACAGCCATCATGGAGAAAAAGAGAGAGTATTTATTACATTTACTGCAGACAGAAAAAGGATTGTGGCAAACTGGAGAAGTGGGCTGAAAAGCTGGGAGGAAGATGAAGGAGGGGAGAACGTGCTGCGTTGTGCCCCTCTGAGAATGACACGGGCAGGGCAAGATGTCTCCTGGGTTGCTGCAGCCCTGCTGCAGCCCTGGAGCTATAGAGGGAGCCTCAGGAGATGCTGCTGATCAGGCAAATGCAGACAGAAGAGTTTCCCGTACAGCCTTACGGTGCCTGGGCAAAGGCAGGTGACGGTCACCCATGGGCACCCACCATGTCTTGGCTGGAGTGGACTGGACTGGCCAACGCTCGGGTGCACGTGATGTGGCACGCAATTTGTATTCCTTTAATTCACAGTGCTGTGGTCTGAACCATTTCTGTGTTAAACCCAGTCAGTTTAGCGGCGGATGCTGTCAGCACCAGCTGGGCGGCCTCCCTCACAAGTAGGAGCGGAGGCAGGCTCTAAACCAGTAACCGAAACCCTCCTGCACTGGTCCCAGGCAGCTCATCCCATTGCAGTGAAGGAAGGCAAGTGTAGAAATAATAACCTGGTACCCAACTACAGAAGGCTGCTTTCTGCAAATGCTGGGGTAAGGTACAGCTCAAAATCAGCTACCCTAAATCACAGTGCAAAACAAAGCACAAGCAAAAGTGTTTTTCCCCCCAGCCCCTGCCTGCAATGGGAAGAGGATGCTGAAGGGGAGGTAAAGCTGCAGAAAAGCTGGATGCCCCTTGGCTGGGATGTGGGGGCAGCTGTCACCCAGGCAGGGATGCCCTTCACCCACAGCAACTCCAAACAGAATGGAAAAGGGTTAACTTTTCTCTTCGTTAGTCTGCAGAACTGGTGTGAAGACAACCCCCCAGATCCTGTTTTTCCATGCTCCCACAAGAATGTAAACCTTTTTTTAACAAAACCCTAACTTTTTAGCAGAGGAAAAATAGAAAGAAAGAAAGAAGAAAAAACCCCAAAGCAGCCAAAACTATTAATTTGTGACAAATCCCATCAATCCTCAAATTCAATAACAGAGAAGCCCCTGGGGAGGCACAGAGACATGCTGCTGGTTCAACCCTCCAGTGGCACGTGACCCCTTATCTCTACCTGGCAAGGATGCGACTGTCCCAAAACTGTCCTCCCCTAGTCCCTGGGTGAGGACAAGCCATATCCTGAACCTTTGTGGCCCCAACAAGGGCTTGTGCCGAGCGCTGGGAGCCAAACCCTGATGTGGTGATGGGCTGGGGTCAGTGGGGCGGGCTGGGACAGGGCAGGAAATCACTGGTGGGCTCTGGCTGCCCGGCTGGTCTCCCGAAGCCGAGGCCATGTGGTTTCCCCGTGCCGGGCAGCGGCGGGGAAATAAAAGGAAAGCTTTGAAAGTTGGCGTGTGATGGGGCGTCCCCCGGGGAGCGGGGCAGCGGTGAGCGCGTGCGTCTGCGAGCAGCCCTGGCCGGCCGCCACACTCCCCTCCGCTTATTTATGGCTGCTTATCAGGAGCTGCGGGCTGCGATAAAGTTTATGAAAATAATAGGCGTCTCCAGCAGGCCAGGGCAAGAGCAGGCCCCGCCGTTGCTTTCCCACACTGATTAGGATCTGGGCAGGCTTCAGCGCTCCAGATCTCCGATGAAAGCAGCGGGACCGGCAGCACATCCCTTCCTGGCCCCTGCTCGGGGCTGGAGGCAGGGAGAGGTCAGCACACTGCACAGCACACAGCCTGCACGCTGCTGCGCACGCTGGGCACCCCGCAGCGGGCACCCTGCAGGGCACCACGCCATGCACACCCTGCACGGCACACAGGGTGCCCCGTGCTCCAGGCACCACGCTGGGCACTGCACCATACACACCCTGTGTGGCACACGCTGCTCTACACACTGGGCATCACCTCATGCACACTCTGCTCCTGGCACCAGGCATCCCTCCAGGCACAGCAGGCAGCAGGCACTGCACACTGGTCACAGTGTCACGCATGCTGGACACCATGCCCTGTGCTCCCACGCTCCTAGGACCTGGGGAAGGAGTCACAGCTTCTCCCTTTGAAGGAGGTCCTACGTGTGGGGCAGCACCAGGGTAAGGCATCTGGGCGGGATGCGGTTTGGGCAGGACTGAGTCTGTCCCCTGCGGAGGCAGCACGGCCCCTGCCCTCGGCAGCAGTCCCCGTCCCCGGGATGCCGGCCAAGGCCACAGCCCCTTTCCGCTGATTGTTTGGTGGCGGCAGGGCCATGGCTTCCTCCTGGTCATGAGCTCAACCCTCACCCTTGTGCGAGCACTGGGACCGGCGCCTCAGTCCCTACGGGGCGCAAGCAGGGGCTCACACCTCCAGGGCTGGCGGGTTTCGGGGAACAGAGTCTACTGCAAGTAATACCTCCAGAATTCACAAGGCTGCATTAGCAGGCAGTCCCAGCAGAAACACTCAGGCAGAACAGGAACAAAACACCAGCAGCATTACCAGCTGGAAAACAGGAGTCTGATCCGACTGCCACTGGGGTTAGGAGGAATTTGGGCAATGGCAGTAACAGAAGGTTCCGTCCCCCAAGTGCTGCTGGGCTTGGAAACGTTCAGTTAAGTGTGGGTTTTGTGGGGGTGGTTTTATTGCCCCTTTTCACCTCCAGCACACCCTGGAAGAGTTGCTGGGAACTGAAACACTTAAAAGCAGCTTGGGATGAAACCTCAAACCACACAAATCGAGCTCGGTCTGGGGTTTTCTTGCGAGCTTGAAGTGCCGGCTGGGTCTTCAAAGGAGCCGTGAATCTCTGAATGAAGCTGGCTCGCAGTGCGTGGTTTGCGAGAGGAACACAGCTCCTCCTCTCCATCGCCTTCTCCCCTCTTACAGAGTGTTTCCCTGCCGGGAAAAATCAGGTAGATGCTCAGAGCCGAACCTTGCCTTCAGTGGTACAGGATCCCTGCACGGACCCTCCCGGTATCCCTCAGTCCCCCCTGCCACCACCCTCCGCAAACCAAACAGCGGGGAGGGCTCTCTCCTTTCTTACAGTGAGTGTCAAGATTTATGAGGCATTGGCACCACATCAAAAGCGAATTCAGTCATTTACAGTAAAATCAAAGCGAGCAGAACAATGAATATGAAGCGAGGTTAAAACACCTTGTTACAGGAACAAATTGTGCAGCTGACATCAAAATAATGGAATTTATGTCCCCACAGATTGGAGCCAAATTATTTGCAGTGACATTTGTCTAGGCACGAGCTCCGGGAGAGGTGCTGGGTGCTGCCACCAAGGTATTTTGGGGTCGGGCAGCAGCCAAGCTCACATAGCAGAGGAGAAGGCCAGGAGAAGGCTGCCGGTGGAGCCCAGGGCTCGGGATAGGGACCCTTCAGACCATCTGCCCTCCTCTCGGGGGGGATGGTCTGGGCATCCCCCTTCAGCTCCCAGAGGGGGATACGCTGCCTGTGTGGTCCCCACAAGACTTACCCCAGCTGTGAAGCACAGATGTGATGCTGTTGCTGGCAACTGCCCAGGAGATGCTGCATGCTCGGTAAGGAATCCAAGGTGCCCTGGTAACCCCAGAGCCACGTCCCAGGCCTGTTGGGGTCTGACCCACTGCACATCACTGCCCGGGCGGCATTGCCAGCTCCTCAGGCAGCAGCCAGCATTTCATCCCACCTCCCCTCCAGCCCCTTTCTCTTCCCAGCATTTTGGGGCAGCACATCCTTTTTCCTCCCCTGCCTAACTCCAGGTGGGCTTGTGCATCTCCCACCTGCCCGACCCTGGAACATCCTGACACAAGACACCACTGTAAAAACCCACCTGCTCCCTCCACCTCCCCCAGACCAGAAATAACCCCACTGGCCCCCTGCACAATGGCATGGATTAGGGCTGCCTGATGCCCCCAAGGAGCACCCCTTCTCTGTCCCCTGCCAGTGGACCCATACAAGGATGGAAGTCCCTCATGTGACACCAGCCATCCCTGAGGACACCGTGCCCAGGCAGGCATCCTGTCCCCCTCCAGCAGCTCTGTCTGCGTGCCACGGGGCTGGGCTTGTTTTGAAAATATACTGTGAAGCACTTCCATTGCTATGGAGACTTACTTTATGGACAAATAAATATTTGGCCTTTTTTCCTCTTCCCTTAAAAGTCTGTCCCTTCTCCATATCTTTTTTTCTATGTTTATATTGCAGGGTCTCTCTGCTCCTTCAGCCTCACTCACCCTCTTCTCCTCCCCATGCAACATATCTCTGCATGTCCTTCATCACCCTTCAGTTTCCTCCTCCTCCTCCTCACTAGCCTGCAGCTTGCTGTCCCAGCGCCCCTCCAGCATGGGAGACAAGGAGGTTCCCTCCCAGCCTGATATTTAACCATTTATGTATTTAAGGGGAATCAAAATGATTTTATCCTCTTAATTCTTGGGTTTCACATCCCAGTGACAATGAGGTGGCTGTTCTCAGCTTTCCTGCTCCTAGCACTGGCTCCTTGGTTGGGCTCCACTTCCAACATCACAGTTGCTGCCTTCTGTGCCCCCCACATTTCACTTGGGCTTTTTTGTTTGTTTGTTTCGTTGAGTTTCTTTAGGAGATCTGGGAAGATTTTGCTTATGCAGAATCTGCAAAGCAGAACCCCAGAAAAACACATTTAGCGATTGCGATTGACAAAGCAGCACCACCAGTTCACTGAGCAGGGGAAGGGGAGGCAGGACACAAACGGACCTCCTTCATTAATAAATCCTAGCAGCTGTGGAAAGTTTGAGGCAAGTGAGAGCACCCAGACAGAAAATTAAAAAACTAATAAAGTCCTCAGTGTGGGGGCACTGGCATCAGGTCAGCTTTACTTCTCTAGGCACCTCGTAAAGAGACATTCCAGGACACTAACTCATAAGGGAAAGCTGCAGGGGTCAAGGAGAACAGTGGAAAACTAACCATGGTAACTCAACTATACTGGAAAGGCAGCAGAAAAACAGCAAGGAGTTGGGTTTTTTTCTCTACCCCCCCCCCCTTTTTTTTTTCTCTCTCTCCTTTGGTTGTTGGGAGAGTGGAGCCTGCTGTTGGGGTTGGGGAGGTGTGGGGATAGTGGAGAAGCAGAGCAGAGCCTCAGCGAAGAGCCTGGTCCAGTGGGATAGCTGGAAATGGGAAGCTGGAGCATGGACTGTTTTTGAGCTGGGACCAGAAGGTGCTCCCTGCCCTGTCCTCCACGCTGCCTGCCCCAGCAGCACCACTCCCACCTGGCTGGGGGTGTGCAATGGCCTGGGACCACAAGCTAAAACACACAATACGCCTCAGTGTTAACTGTAAATCTAAATGGTGATGCTTTGATTTCATGGGGGTAAAAAGCTGAAAATTATCCCTTAATAGTTTAGATTTCTTTCTATGCCTGCAAGCTGGTGCTGTAGCTCTTACCCCTGGAGCTTGCTCCCTGCCCTCCTACTGCCCAGACCAGGCTGAGCCGGGCTCTGTCCTTGGCTCTCACCCTCCAGCTGCTGATGGGGGTCCGCACACCAGCCCTGGCACTGCAGGAGGTAAAGCAGCCCCACAGCACGGAGACGGTTCCCAGACAGTTCCCGCATGGATTCAGCAGCTCCACCGGCATCACAAGACTGTGTGGTGATCACTGTGGGAGTGATGGGTAGTTGAATGGCAGGAAACTGTCACTGAGCCCTGTGATGGAGGAGAGGGAAGTCCTTTACAAGAAGCTGATGGGTGTTACTGGTTTTACCAGCTTTGCTCCATCCACAGCCCCTCACAATCTATCTGGGCTCCTGCCACGGGCACAGTATCCCTCCAGCGTCCTCCCAACATACAAGCTGGGGCCATGACACCCCCTCAGGGTGGCCTGGATCTCAGGAGCAGCTCAAAGACCCATCTCTTATTTGCAAGAGCTGGGTTGATTTGGGCAGGTGGACCACCACTTTTGCCAGTGCTGATGGCTGCCCTGTGCCAGGCTGGCATGGCCATTGTCAGCCTTGGTGCCTGGGCCATGGCCACCCTATGGCTTCAGGCATCTAGTGGGAGAGATTTTGGCAATGCCTGAGCCTCAGGATTTTTAATTCTGCCAGGAGGAGCTGGGGGTACATGGTGCCTGGGGTGGGGGGAGCTGCCCACCTGCAGCACCTCTGCATGGGGCAAGAGAGGCTTGCAGCTGGGCAGGGAGGCTTGAGGGTACCCCTCTGCAAGGGAATCTTGGTGTTATGCCATTGAGGGGCCCAGCACCATGTCCAGAGGTTTGCTGGCATCTCTCTCCCCTCTTCTCCAGCCTTCCAGGTAGAAAGAGCAAGGGAAGAAAGTAGTCCTGCCTGCCCCAGGAGGTCCTGCTCACAGCAAAATCCCAGCCTGCAAGTACTCTTGGCAACTCTTTAAAATAGGCAAATGTGTATGTCAAGAGCAGCTTCCCAGAAGTGGGAAGGAGTAGGATGAAGGGAGGAAGCCGGGATGTGTGTTTGTCCCATGGCCAGGCAGCAACCCCTGGGAATGAGCAGGCGGGGCAGGGTCAGATCCAGGATCAGTCACTGCCAGCCAGGGGAGCCTCTGACAGGGCTCTGGCTGCTGCTTAAAAACCTTCTGCCAAGTGCTGGGCTGGTGCCATCCCTGGGCCATGTGAATCAGACACCTGCATCAGGATGCTCAGCTCTCAGCTGGGCTCCCAGTGGAGGGCCACCATGGGAGCATGAGGATGGTTATTGCAAAGGAGCATGAAGTGGCTTCCTGATCCTGCTCTGGTTGCCAGACACGACCAGGAGTCCCAGTCCCACACCCTCACCCTGCCAGAGCTCACCAGTGGCTTTGGCCTCAGGCTCTGGTTTGCCCCTTCGCAAATTCACCCCGTTGTTTGCATTGAAGCATCGCTTTGGAGCCAGGGATCCCACGGTGGGAGTGGTGGGCAGGCAGCTCTGCCCTGCCCTGCCCTGGGGATGCAGCAGCCAGGGACCAGTCACACAGGGCTCGGGGAAGTCCTGCTGCCCACACAGCTTACCAAATAAGCCCCCTCGATTTGCATGCTGGTGAAAAGCCATGGGCAAGCATGGAAGCAGCTGCACTGAATATTCCAGCAGAAAACCGCAGGTTTCCCTGGCTTGCCAGAGCCCAGCCTGGAGGGCACTTTCACAGCCAAGCTATAAACCTCGCAAACAGGGGTTTCTAATGGAAACATTGACATAACCCGTAGCTGACAGAGGAGCAGCTCCGCTCACATTAAACCTGTGTTTTCATCCCTAATCCCCCCAGCCCCTGGCCGGTCTCAGAAACCCACCCATGCAGCTGGCTGAGCATCCCCGGGGACACGGTGGGCGGCTGGATGGTGGGGGTGGCACGGGTCCGGCTGCCCCCCGCTGTGCCAGCACCATCTCCTCCCCCGGATGGCTGGGGGGAGAGCCTCTCTGCTGCAGCGCGACGGTCCTCTGCCACCAAAAAGGCAAAAGAAAAAGGCAGAGCGGTTCAGTTAGTTGTAAAAATTAATGAGTTCAGATACAGACTTGCTTTATTCCGGTCCAGCTGCGTAACCACGGCGATTGTGTCCGGCACACTAGACAGTTACATCAGCTCCACACCCCTGTACAATAAGACTCTGTTTGATCTCAGAAACAAGATCAGACTCCTGGGCTTTGCACATCCTGCTTCCTACATATGTAAAATCATTTTATTACCAGCCAGGAGAGTTCATCTAAGCCGCTCTTGCTGTGCAGCTGATGTGGAGAGAACATGCCCCTGTCTGCACTTCTTTTACCAGATAGAGATCTGCAGAGAGATTTCAGAGCTGCTGCTCCTCAGAGTTTGGGTTTGGTTTTTGTTTTTTTTTTAATTCTTCATCTTAGATTGGAAACTCTGGGGCAGGTCCTGAATATTGTGTGTTTGTGCAGCCCTTGCACATTGGAAGGGGTATATGGCTCAGCTCTCCTGAACATGAGTGATAAATAAGCAGCCGTGTGCTTTTGCTTGGCTTTATCCTGTTTTGTCCCATCTGTCCAGGAGAGGAAGTTCCTTATAAAAAATCTAGTCCCCCCTTAAATATCTTCTCAAATCCCTCTCTGTCAGGTCTGTGAGACACTGGGGAACTGTCAGATATTTAGCATCCTCCCTGTATTCAGACATTTACCCTGCCCCATGTGAGTAACCCCACTGTCACCAAGGCAGTTATGAATATGCCCAAGGTGCTGTGGGCTCAGCCTGACCAGCTGCAGCACCACAAATCTCTTTTACTGATTACATATTGCTCAGCAGCATTACAAGGCACCAGCTCCCCTTTAACCAGGGCTATTCCGATTACATGGTCCCACTGATGCTACTCTGCTGCTGGCCCTGAGAATCCTCACTGCTGAGCTGCAACAGGCAAATACTCCCTGTTGTGGCCGAGCTGCATCCGGGGATGCAGCTGCAGCGCTGGTGTGCAATGTCACTGCATCCCGGGATGCAGCGCTGATGTGCTGGGAGAGCTGCAGCATTCACCCAAGTGCGAGCGCATTCCCAAAGAAAATATACTTTTCAGCCCAGGTTTCCTCTGCTGCCAATGTCTGCAGGTCTGTGTGGCCGGACCTGTGTGACTCACTGCACGCAGGTCATCTGGCATCTGCCGGGTGGTAACTTATTTACTGCTCAGTTGTGGTTGGATTTAAACCAGTGGCAGAGGCAGAGGGAGGGGAAATCCCCTCCTTCCCATCCCACCCCCACAGAGTCATCCAGTTTAACTGGAGCAGCTACTCTAAATGCATCTAGTTTAGGGCCTGGCTTCACCCCTGGCTGCTTTCTTCTAGGTCACCTCTCCTGGTTTTGTTAAATTTCCAGTCTAGAGGCTTCAGGGTGCTTGGAGCTTTGAATAAAACTCTTGAAGACCCAACCCAGGTCGCACACCCCGTAGTTCAGCAAGTCTAACACCAGGACAAGTCTGTTCAGCACAGAAATGAAAAGCAGTGCCCACTCCGTGCCAGGCACCCTCTGTTTGGACAGGAGAAATTGGTCCTCCCATACTTGATGTAGTAACTACTGGTGCAGACACAGACCTTCCCTTCTTGTACAGCCCTCTTAGACCTCTCAACACCTCCACAGCTTAGCAGTGATAATCTGCTCAAATCAGGTATGACAAAAGATGTTGCTGAGGGTTTGTTTTTTGTGGGTTTTTTTTTGTTTGTTTGTTTGTTTGTTTTTTGTTTTTTTTTTGGCTGTAAACCACTCCTAGCACTTGTGCCATACCAGATTAAAGTTTAGCTTCCCTGTAAATGTTCCCTGAAGAGATTTGCTGATCAAGTCATGTACCTGGGGCAGAGCCACCATTCTGACTCATGTGCGAAGGCAGTCCCCCGTGCTTCCCATCCTCGTCACCTGGGCCTATGGGTCAAACAAGCATCTTGTCCTCTCCTGGAGGCCTTTCCCTCCAAGCCTGGGTTTGGAGAAACTGAGCCTGGCACTTGTGCAATGGGAGCTGTTGGCAGAAGAGCCTACGGGAAGCTTTTGCCATCAGGATGGACCAATACTGTTGCCAGCTGGTTTCATGCTCTTAACAAGTGCATATTTATCCCGTTACCACTAGGATAATTGCCAAGATTTTGCATGTAGCAATGAGTTCCTCCTCTCTGGGGTGTTCCCCAGCTCTTTGAGCAGCTTTTCAGGTGATTTTTTTCTGCAGATCTCCCCATCCTCTCTAGACACTGCTTTTTGAAGCACATTTTGACCTCAGCTCGAGACCATGTGTTCATGTTTTCACAAGCAAAGCAAATCAAAAAAACCCCAACCACCCCTTCAGCCATCCCACCACGAGGCCAGAGTGCCTGCCACTTCCAATGGCTTTTCCTGTTGTGGGTTTGTAATTACCCCAGGATGCCATTCCCCACATTGCTCCCACAACAGGGATTTAAGGCCCCGCAAGGAGCAGAGCTGCCTGGTCTCCAAACCCTCCCAAGTTTACAGCCATCATCAGTCTCATAAATCATCTGCTGTCAGAGGGGGAACTTGAGCAACCCCAATCTAAATCGGAATAGGCCTTCCCTGTCCCACCCTCCCCTATTTGAGAGCCCAGCTCTAATAAACAAAATCTGAAAGGGCCAAGGCACTCAAAAGGAAACTTTAAACGATCCCATCTGTGAGTCTTGGTGAATATCCTCCAGGAGGGGGTGTGGGGGAGAGAAAACAAGTTTGAAGGGTCTTTTTTTTTTTTTTTCTCGTGTGTGCTCAGAAGGAAATACCACTGCGTTCAAACGTTGCTACTGCTCCAAATGTCATTCCAGAGACCAGATCCAGGCTTTTCCTCAGATGAATTTCTTACTGGAGGTGGTGGCAGGAGCCTTCAAGAAAGGCTGCCATTTGCAGGGTTAATTAACAGCAAAGAAGTGTTGAACACAGGTGAACAGAGCTCAGGGTAGAAATAGTAGCTCAGGAAGCAAAAGCAGATGATGGGTGCAAAAGTCATATTCTATAGGGGTAAATGTGTTTCAGAAGACAGTAAACGAACATCTCCACTTCTGCTGGAAAACCCAAGCTTGCTGCGCTCCTGTCCATGACTTAGGGGTGCTCCTGAGTTCGCTTGATCAGGGTGAAGATCTCTGGGTACTGATGCTCACAGCACAGTGGGTGCTTTCTGGGGACCTCAGAAATGGCAGGTCCTGGAGTGGCGGCCAGCTTGAAATGGTTGCCTGTGTTCAAGTTTAGAAAGTCAGGAAAGCCCAAGATGCCCCTTGTCCTTTGCCCATTCTTGAGGCCTGCCTGTTTTTAGCTTTTCCATTTTCAGGGATACAGAATGGCCTGTCAGCCATGCTCCCCACCTTCCCATGCTTTCCCAGGCTGTGTTTCTACCTTCTGGCCCCAAAACAGTCAGGCTGGGCTAAGCACTTGATAAGGGATATTACAATTGTATTGGCAGCCTCGGTGCATGACAAAAGCACTGACCATCACAAAGCAGCTTTATCTCACCAGGTTTCCAGATCTGTTCCCCAGTCTCAAAGGCTGAGGATTTCCAGTAAGGGCACTTTGCATCTTCAAAGAGCAGGAGCAGTTTCAGGCTCAGCTCAGGGTACCCTGGAGACCCCAGGAATCCTGCCCCAGGGGAGTGTGAAACCCAGGTCTGGGTTGTGGAGCAGGAGTCCGCATATGCCACAGGCAGCCAAGCAGACAGCAGAAGATGCGCTTGGGAGATGCTCTATGCATCACCAACCACCACCTGCAACCCCTGCTTGTTTTAGTCAGAGAAACAGCTCACCAGAAACAGATGCAGATGGCAAAATATTCCAATGCTTTTCAGTAACGATTGGCCTTTAAACAGGAGTTAATATTTAATTGAAAATTCACCTTTCAAGCATGCCAGCAAGAGTGAGGCATGAATATTAAAGACAATGTTAATCAAACTAGAGATGGGGAGCTGAGGCAGAGAGAGGGCACCATCAGGTGACAAAGAGCTCAGGGTGAGACTGAGGACTTTCTGGTCCTTGGAAGGATTTGGCTTCAGCAGAGTGATGCTGCTGTGGCTAAACACCAAGGAGGTCCTGGAACAGATAGGAGAGTCACAGGAAAGTACTTATCATCTTCTGGTGCTCACACTACAAACTACTGAAACATTGGCGAGTACCAAGATAGTTACAAAAATTATTTGAAGGCAGAAATGAGCATTCTGGAGTGAGACTAGCAGAGCTCAACTGATTTTGTGCAACCCTGAAAAATGAGCTTTTGCTTATACATCTAAAAGCCATCATAGGAAGAAGAAAAACAATGAATATTGAATTTAGTAGAGAATTTCATAACAAGACTCAAAACCAGGAAAGGAGGGAAGAGAATCAGGGCATATTTAGCTGGAATCAGGCATATCCCTTTAAAGGATCAGGTTAGGAACCACTGTAACAAGCCAGGAAAAGGAGAGACAGATGCTAAGAGATGCTTTTCTAGCCCTTCCTGGGGTCAGTGTAGGTATTTCTGGGTGAAATACAGACCTTCAACTCTGAACATATCATTCAGGTTGGAAAAGACCTTTAGGATCAGTGAGTCCAACCATCAACCCCACTCTACAAAGTTCTCCCCTACACCATATCCCCCCCCACCACATCTAAACGATTCCAACCAGCTCCCACAGCTGTAAGCAATACAAGCTTGTAGGCCCAGAGGGAAAATGAAAGAAACAAAATCCAGGAGCAGAATAGGTGGGTATCAGGAGCTGGTCCTGAGACCCTGCAAGAAGGGGCTGAGGATGAAGTAAATGAAGCACGTCCCCTCAGAGAGACAGGCTCTTCCCTACCCTCCTGGAAGTGGCACTCCTTCATCTCTCCAGGCACAGGTGGTGGCCTGTGCTTGCCCTGAGACAGAGAGCCTGGCTCCTCCCTGTCCCCTTTACGAGCACTGTAAAGCAGGGGGGATACCATTTCTGCACCTCTGCCTCTGCTCGTTAGCTAATGTGAATTAAATCCCTTTTATCTTCACACTCATTTTCTAAGGAGAATAATCCCTTTTTGTGTTCACCCATTTTAACTGTTCCCAAACTGAGCTGTAATTGCTGATAGTAATTAAGTTAATACATATTTACAGCCATGTAGAGTTATACGAAGGTCTCCTGTAGTTTTATTTGAGGCATTTTCTTTAACCTGCTATAAAATCATTAACAAGTCGTTCAGTGTTAATTGCCTCTGATGCAGATCTTGTCCCCTTGTCCGCAGACAAGGCAGGGCAGATGCCTTCCCTGCCTGGTCTGGGACAGCTGCTGTCTCTCCGCTAGCATCCAGGCTTTACTGCAAGGCAGGGGTGACCATCACCCTTCTTTTCTACTTTCTTGCTCTGATTTGGGAAAATTCATCTCTATGGCCAACGTTCCAAGCCACTTGCAAAAAGATCCAAGTGAGGGCTTATGCACCCTGTGTCCATGCCATGGGGATGGGGGAGTGGGACCCCAGGAGATCAGGGGACACGGTAGGGCTCAGCCTTGGCCCCTGCCTGCAGCTCTGCCGAACACCGTGGCAGAATCCCCCTCCCCACGCCAGATTTTCTGCTGCTTGCAGTCGTACTTTTGTGCTTACCAAGTGCCCCAAACCATTCAGCAAACAGCGTGTGTGGTGAGAGATCACCCCGTGTAATCTCCAGGCGAATCTCCCCATTATACAGTAGGCTAATTAACTCCAGACAGCGGTACAGGATCACGATGAGCTATCGGCTCCAGGAATGTCCTCCCCAAAGGGAAGTAAATATCACTGCGAGAGCAGGGAGCCCCTTTCTATGGCAGTGAATCCTGATAAAGAGCTTCACTCCATTCTCCTGCTGCTGGCTCCAGCTTAGCGTTTTTAAAGCTAATTCTCCCCTGTGCTAATCTGGAGGATCCATTCAGCCCCAAGCTCAACATCTGAGTCTATTTGCCAAGTGTGCAGCTGTGTCAATTTGCAAAGACAAAGGAAAGCTCCTCTGTCAACAGGTCGGGGAGCTCAGGTAGCACGAGCGAATTGGGGGCAAGAAGTCAAAGTGGTTTCACAAACCATCAGACCATGCTTAAATCCCATCCCGCCTGAGAGGCCGGTGCAGTGCGAGGGATAAAGGGAGCACGGAGAAGTGGGCTGAACGGCCAGGGCTGTGAGTCTGCCAATTAGTGCTATTAAAGAAAGATAATTAGATCTGCTCCATGGAAACCTCAGAGGAGGCAAAATGCAATTTTCATTTGGGCTTATTTTAATAAAAGTTAGAGATGCCAGGAGGTGCCAAAATTGCATTGTTGGCAATACGAGCAAGGCCCTCGGTGTGGGGTAGAGCAGCTACGGGGCAGTGGCGGGGGATCACAGCCCTCTGGGACACTGGCGACTGTCTGCTCAGTATTTGTGCCCAAGAGATGGAGGTTGAAAATTTTGGAAGCGAACACTTCCAGATAAAGAAATCCGAGCTCCTTTAGAGACTCTGCTTCTCTGGCAACTTTTATTTTTAGGAATTACTCTGTGCAGGGGCTGATGCTGTGGAGATGCTTAGTGGTGAAGTTGCTCTGAGCTGAGAGCAGGGTGGGAGCAGCCCTTCCCAGGGCACCGAGTCTGGAGATGTGAGGAAGGCAGGAGGCATCTGGTGTCCTTTAAGAGAGCATGAAGAAAATAAGCCCTGGGGAAGAAATGGGAATTCTCACCTGGACCCTTAATCTCAATGCCATTGAGCCAGGGAAATACTTATCCCTGTTTCACACGGGAGGAAATGGTATCTTGGAGGGGCAAAGTCTAAGATTTTTGAGGTCAGCCTGTGATTTAGGATGCCACAGCCCAGCCTGGGCACTCCCTAGCCATCGGCAATTGAGGATCATGGCACTACAGAGCCCTTCCGACTGGTGGTTGGGACTGCCCAGCGTTTGAATGGAGCACGGGAGTATCTGCATGGACACTTGCAAGTTTCAGAGAGTTAATGAGAAAAGACAGTGAGGAGTAATCACTCAGCCAGTGTATGAGAAGGTCCCAAGTCTCATAATTTCTAATAATCAAAACTAATCTCCTGCTATTCAGAGATTTATAAAATAAACTGTATTCAAGCAAATCCACTTTGCTACTGAAAACCTCCCTATACAGAAAACTTGCACTGGAAATAAGGATGGCCTCAGTCTTTCTGTGAAATTCCTCCTTCTCCCGTGTAGTGTTTACCTGCAGGCAAAGTTACAGTTTTGGCAAAATCTTTCTGAGGTAGAGTCCTACTTTCTGTCTTAACAATTCAAAGAGAAACAACTGGAAGGCTGAAAACAGCCACTCGTGGCTGATGCTGGTATCAGTTACGTGCTGTTCTCACCCCCAGCACCATCCCTCCCTGTGCCCGCCGAGCAGCGAGTGTTTAATTTCAACAAGCCCCATTTAGTGGAAATTTAGATATTGTCCATCAGGTAAATATTCTCAGACGTGCAATGATAAACACTATTAAATAACTTTAGTGGGTGAACGCAATCAAAATATATATCACATTTATTCTAGGTGTATCTCTAGTGAGGAGAGAAAACAGGTGAAATCTCACATTTGTGTTATTTCGTGATACGAGGTCCAAACTAATATTCTGCCTAGTTACTTCTTCCTTCTAACACAAATTTTCAGGGCATATATATATACATATACATAAAATTTGACCAGATGCTACCTTTTTCTCTTACAATTAAGAATTTTTATTTTGATAATGTCTGGCAATATAACACCTGTAATATTAATAAACACAGTCATCCCTTTCAAATGTTTTATACCTACTGTACATCTTTATTTTGAGATAATAAATCACATGCATAAACCTTATTAATCATTTAAACAGCCCCTTAAAATACTGCTGAAAAGATTTTCCAACTCAAACACCTTTTAAGATGCAATGACATCATGTCTGTTGGGACATTGTTATGCAGCGAAGATTGTGAGACATTTTCCCCCCATAAAGTTGCTGTTATAAAGTTTGTCATTGCAGTCTTTAAATTCATGTTTTCTTTTCTTACCTTCTTCCTTACTCTGAAGCTACACATCCTTAGAGAGAAGAAGAAAATACACCATGGTGAAAAATGTAGGAGTCTAATCATGAAGTCTGCCACAAAGCAAAATACCTATTGATTTTAAACAGGAGTTATCTGTCAGTCTCACCAACTCCTGGGGTATTTGGCTTCTCCTGAGCAGGCAGAACAAACATGGAGAGAATGAGGAAGAAGATACTTCAAGTTCTACCTGGAAATGGAGAAAAACTAAGTAAATGTTATTGTTCCATGGAACTGAAGACCCCAGAAGGAACCTGTCCTCACTGGAAGTCTTCACTTGTGCATCTCCTGACCTACAGGGAGATGCTGGCCCAGCTGACAGGTTGAGTGGAAGCTTTGCCTACTGAACAAGTGGAAAGCTGTGCTTGACTAAGCAGGAGCAGAAAGATGTAGGCAATGAACATTTCTAAGACAGAGGCTGCAGATGAGGTACAGATGTGCAGAGGCGATAGCAGCTTCTGAGCAACCAGAAAGCTATGCCAGATCTGGTATTTGGGGTACCTTTCTCTTATGTCATGAGCTGAGGTTTGTGCTGCTTTGAACAGCCCCAGACCAGCGCTGCACATCCTGTGCCAGCAGCACACCCCAGCTCTCCCAGCAGCCGTGGTGACTGCCCTTTGGTGGTCTGTGAAACCAAAACCTCAGACATGTCACCGCTGCTTATGACTCCGCCCTCTGTGTGCCTCCTCTCCCAGCCTGTCCCCGAGGGAGAGAAGCACACATCCCAGTGAGTCTGCTGGGTTTGGCTGCTCCCAGAAGTGCCTCTTCTGGCAGATAGTCCCTGCTGGGGAGGGGGGCGGGGTGGGGGGCGGACAGTACTGCAGGGTGCATCGTGTCCTTATAGGAGCCTGGCAGCTCAACGAGGAGGGCTTCTTGCAGAGCAGTTCAGGCATTTGTCTCAAAGCTCAAGGCTATAAAAACCTCCTGCATGCACAGGCAGAAATTCAGCCAGATTCAAGCCTGTCAGTCTGCAGAAGACAGCTTTGCACGGTGTAGGGATGTTTGTGTGTGCTGCAGGGACCAAAGTGGAGCTGAACTCGTCTAACCACCCCCACCTTCCCAACGGCCCTCCCAAATTAGTGCACACAAAAAACCTAAAACAAGCTCTGGTCTAGCACAGCTGCAGGCACTCTAACAGGTTTCCTTCTCAAAAGATACCCTGGCCAACTTTAAGCCAATTACCAGGGAGACAAACACACCTGCCTGATGTTAATTAGAAATGGTCTCAGAAGCCCCACACCCCCACCACAAGCCCAGGACCCCATGGAGGGTTTCCCCCTGGGCTCCTGTGCCATCTGTACTGGTGGGACATCGCAGCCGTCTGCCTTTAGGGACACTGGCATCTCCTGCCTAGTAACTAACCTGCATTCCTGGCTGTCTTCCTTCTTGCCCCAAAACTAGGCAGAGTGCACACCCATCACTAACTGAACAATTAAGCTATTAAGTAACTCAGTTAATAAATTCAGATTTTGCCTTAATACATATCTAATGACCTTGTCTAATAAATTCAGAGCAATCTGGGAAGAATGCTTGTTGCCATATTTTAAAGACAAAAGTGATTTATGTTTGCTGAGAGGGCAAAGACAGCCACATGTGATTTATTACTATCAGTCACTGTATCTTTCATCTCTTTAATTATTTTCTCTACAGGCAGCTTCAAAAGTGCTCTTGAAGGCTGAATCGTGGGTGTTTTTCAAGTTCAGATGCTTACTGCTTAGGTCTGAACTGTTGTTTTTTCCTTCCTATCTGTGGCTTCAAATATTAATCATGGAAGCTGCAATTTAGTTTGCTTAGGTTGGACTTAACACAACAAATGATCGTGCATGCTTGGTACCCTAGCGGAGCCAAATGTCTGAAACCTCTAAGGTTTTTGTCCGTCAGTGATATTTTCCAGGGGGAATGCCAACAACAGTTACCAGCCTCTGTAGGGCTGACTGAGTTTATAACGAGTTTTAATTTTTGTTATCAGGCTATAGGCAGGAGAGTTGGGAGTAAGTTTGAAAGCTGCTCTGGTTTTACTGGGCAAAAAGACCACCTTTTCCATCTTTCCTGGAGAGGGGAGCTTGCTTGCCATTCATCACACAGCCAGAGGGGAAGATGAACTAAGCCTGAAAAACAGCACAGGAGAAGCACAATTACATGAGGAAATTAATCTAGTTTCAGAGGGAGAAAGGGGGAATCGCTGCTTGAAAGCTCCACTTCTGCCAGGGGATGTGGGGGGATTTCCAGAGGAGCCACATGAAGTTTGGTTCTCACATCCCAGAAACATGGGGGAGCTGAGTTCATCCATCATTTCTGTCCTGTGGAAAGCCCAGCCTAAAGCAGTAGGGGACATCCTCACTCAAGTACACACCCCAGGACTTCAACCGGATTTAAACTTTGCCCAGCTTCCAGTCCCCAGCCAGGGCTCAAACTGTGGGATTTTTTTCCACCAAGACTGTCTTCCAACTATTTCCAGGTAGTCCTCAAAACGGGTCTGGCTGGGATTCAGACAGGAAAAACCATTTATACAAGATTTCCTGTCTGGCTTTACAAGCCCAAGAGGTCTGGAGAATACCAAGGAATCGTCCAAAACCTTGATAAGTGCCTGCCTGACTCATGGGCGGGCTGGATGTTGGGGATGTGGGATGACACGCGGCTCGGTCCTCGCAGAGGACGCAAAACTGCCTGTCCTGAGATGGCCTTGGCTGCTGCTGGAGGCACTGGGGAAGGAGCAGCTCCAGCCCAGCTGTGGCTGCATGGCCTGGAAAAGGATTTGCTTTCCATAGCTCCCGGCGGGCGGTGTCGCCAGGGCAGGCTTGCACACGCTGCCTGACGTGACATGGTCCCGGCCTCAGGCGTCTTGCCTGGTTCAAGTGTTCTGTGCTAAATGAAACACCCCTTAAGGAACAAGGAGGTTCCAAGGGGTTTCTTCTTCCTCAAATCCCCCCCCAGTCCCCACTCCGCTCAAGCATGCATCTTCTCAAATAACATGCCACGTTTTGAGTGTCTACACTCAGAGGAAACTCTTAGCTGCATTTTTTGGGGTCAGTGTTTCATGACTGAGACCTAGTCATGCAAACAAAGATATTAGTTTTTTTCTGACCAAAACAACACTAAGGAGAAAATTATTTCCCATGACTGAAGCCGCGCGGGAATTTTTCAACAGAATGTCAAGGCAGAAAGTTTCAGAGAAAGGGTCAGTTTGGTGCAATTTTACATGCATTTTTTTTTTTTTTTTAATGGAAAAATGCACACTTCTGCTGTTTAGTGGTTGTAATAAATATGCAAATAAATATTGTGGCCTTTACCAAGATAAGGGACCTTGCTAGTTCTCACTGTTAGCTAGAACCAGTGCTAGCACTAACTGGGATTGTATTTGACAGCATCATTTGGTTTACATGCTTGTTTTCATCATGATTGAGGCTAGGTGCCTAATAATCACAGTTACTCAAGGCCAGTCAAAGTTCAGCCATCCTGAACCAAACACCCTAAAGCTCTGGGTTTATTTAGAAAAGATTGAAAATCATCACCCAGCCAAGGGCCAGGATGCACTAATGCCTTGGTTTTATCTTTGATTTGAAAGGCAATAAGTAATAACCAGGGCCACAACATCTCCTTGGAGGACTGTGTTCAATGGCCTGTTTTCTGTCCTTGCAGGTCCCCCATTAAAGAAATGGGAATGTAGATTGAGGGACCCCTTCTCCTGAGCTGCAGTAAAGGGTGAGAACCCTCACCAGGCAATGAGGGGCAATACCTCGCCTCAGCAGTGGAGACCACTGCTCCCTTCATTCCTGTTATTTCAGGGGATACAAAAAGCAATAACCTTAAATAAGTTGCCAACAACAAAGGCTTGAACAATTTGGCAGTCAAGCTTAGAAGAGCGCACAATATTGCTCTTACCATTTTCTGCAACGACGTTATGGCCAGAGAGGCCCGAGGGAGCCCAGGTTGCTGCACCGCAGGGAAATGTCACCCTTCCGAAAGCGGTCCCAAAGCCCAGCTATCCATCTGACTGTCCAAATAAAACGCAGCAACAATGGAAATGGAATTCATTAAACTAAAATAGACACAATTTTATCCTTGTTGGCCTATCCTTGGTTCCTTGTACATTGAAACCTTCCATTTGTAGGTCCAGACATTAACAGATGAGTTATTAACTAGCCGTGGCTAATTATAGATAGCTGCATCACCTTCTTAAAAGGGAGGCATTGTCAAGGCCAGCTAGGGCCAAAGTTGAGGTCTTGTGAAGTTAATCTTATTGTAAAAATCACTCAATAGAAAATATTTTTTTTCCCTTCAGCTTCCACTGAAAATCAATTTTATGGGAATTTGAACACTTTCCAAAAGTATTTGCAAAACAACCATCAAAGCAGGACAGAGATAAAACAGGTTAGACTTTATTCGTTGTCTGAGCTGGCACTGAACAGCGCATATTGGTGAGAAGGAAATCATTAAGCCTTTAAACTTTCTTTCATTTAGATGATATACAATATTGTTAATGAACACAGTTACGGGCATTTGCCTTCCAAGCTGTATGCTTTTTTACTTAGTACTGCACTTCTAATCTTCCCACAGACTTAAAGAATTGTTATCCCTGAAAGGAAGTGAGACCTCCCTCACTGACAAAGATTTAGTTTGCTAATGCATTTTGATGAGGTAGGAATGCAGCATGGAGGAATAAAAGGAATAATAAAATAAACATTTCTACCCACAGAAAGGAACCTACCCTCCCAAAGTACTCCTGGCTGGTTCATGGGTGGGTGTCCTGCCTTGGGGCCACACTGGAGCTTGGGGTCCTCCTAAAAATGCTCAGCCCTGAGGGCAGAGCAGGGTTTGAATGGCATAAATGAAGAGTAGGGGCTTGGCTCTGGGGTGGTGGAAGCCAGTGTTGGTGCCTGCCCCCTGAGCCTGTGCTGGTTTAGCTGTTGAGAGTCCAGACCTCTCCAGAAAATCTGCAAATGAAGACATGTGTGACATTAGCTAAGGCTTTCTAATTAGACGGAGAAAACAAATCTGCTCCACCCCAGGCAGCTGCAGCTCCAGCCAGCATGTTACTTATTAGCTCAAATTATTATTATTATAAAAAACACTTGACTTTCTTGTTCAAAAAGTAAAAAGGGATTAGCGAGGTCTCTCAGACGGCTCTCCTCAGACTAACCTCCAACAACTCAGACAAAGGCTCAACCAGAACAGAGGCTTTCTCAGTCTGAGGACAAAACAGACCCCAAATGGCTGCAACAGAAAGTCAAAGGCAATACTTGACACAGCACTCAACTCTGTTTGCTGACTTTTCCTAATGCATCCAATAAAATTCAGCCCAAATATGTCACTGCTGCCAATTACTCAGGGCAACAGCCAAACCCTGGAGCTGGTAAATCAATGGAGGAGCAAGAAAAAGCTGCTTTACCCAAAACTGAAGTAGGTGGAAGACCATAAAGGTGAGCAGCACACCAGGAAGGATTAGGGGCTGCAGAACAAAACGTGCCAGGAGGGCTCCAAGCCAGCAGGTCCCCCCTGCTCACCACCCCTCCCAGCTTGGGCTCTACCCAGGGCTGCAGAAACATGTCCCCAGAGAGGCTTCAGCCCAGCCCGCTCCCATCAGGAGACTGGGGAAAAGGGGGACAACTCATGAATCAAACAAGTGTTAGAAAATCTCCATAGGAAGCCTGAGCTTCAGTGGGGAGGGGATGGGGCTAGCTGGGATATCAAAGCCTGCTTTTCCCCAGGGGCACCTGGGAGAGGGCAACTGGGGCTGGTGTCAGCAATTTGATTAAAAATTATTTGATTGGCAAATCCAACCTGCTTGGGACTTGGTAGGTAGTGAGCCACAGCTTTGGTGTGATGAGCTCTCTTTAACCCTAAAGTAATTTGCTGTTAAGCAAATTGCACCACATGCATCCCCATCTCTGCCAGCTCTGCTCATAGGCTGAAGCTCTTCCCAGTTTTGCAGGCTGAAATGCTGGAATAAATGAAATCCAGCAATTTGTATGGAAATGCTAGATTTGTCTGAGCAGCAGACGTTGGCATTTTTAATCACCCAGGCCCACCACATCTGGCTGGGTGCTTTGCAAACGCAGTCCTGGGGTAGCAACACGTCTCTGGATACAGTTTGGAAAAAGGCTGAGCCTTTGCCATGGTGGTTTCATCACTCATTCTTCAGTCCTTACGGGGAAAAGCTGTGCCTCTCACAGCACGCAAAGGACTGCAATAGTTTGAATCAAAAGGATTTTGAGAAGTGTGATGTTCTGCCACTGCCCTCCTGGGCTTCGCAGCAGTGTGTGGTGTGTAATGGTCCAGAGAAAATCAATTGGACACTGCATTTGAGAGATAAGGGTTGGGATTTTATTCCGAATAACCTGGTGACCCCAATCAATCTCTGTCCTCAAACCTTCTGAAAGTTTGATACTTTAGTCTGCAATTAAGCCTCCACAAGCAAGAATTGCAGCAGATGTTAGTCAAAACACCTTTATGAACTATTTATTTTTGATGCATATCAAGAGATACCAGCCAATGCATTTAAAGGCAGACAATAGTTTTTATCTCACTAGTATATAGTCCCATTAAGATTTAGAGTTATTTTTCACTTACTTTTTAAGTTTTCAATTTTTTTATGCTGATAAAACTAAACTAAACTCGGAAAGCCCCCAGACTTTCCTTGTGATAGCAACTCTGTGAAAAGAACTTAAGCCAAATTGTCACAGTGTAAAGAAGCAAGCTTGAAATGTTAAGGGGCCACAAGACCACTCAGTCTCACTCTCCTGACAGGGAGCAGGGCTGGGATGATGCTGGGCACAGCCTGATGCAGGGGCACACACTGAGCTTCTGTTCCCCACCCAAAGGTCTCTGTGCTCCCATTACAATCAAGCAAAAAGTTGTACCTGGTGAGAATGGCTGGTGCTCAGGGCAGAAGGGGTGCTGCAGACAAAGTCAAGCCTGGAGAACAAGTATTGAACACACAGGGTAATTCCTCGGACAAATACATTTCTGTTGAGTAAAACTTAAGCCTGTTTCCTATTCTGGGATGCCTCTGGGCCAGATGTTCCCACTAGTATGTGCTGCTGCTGAAGGTAGTGCATACTCTCCTTGTGTGCTTTAAGGCATGGGGACAAGAGAGGAATAGATCCTATGCTCATTGGGCAGTGAGAGGGCACCCAAGGAAGATAGTCTCCAAGGGATGCACAGAAAGACTCTTTCCCACAGCTGCTACCTTCAGATATGGCTGGGACACTCCCTGGTGCAGCACACATGGGGTCACAGAATCACAGAATCATAGAATTTTCATGGTTGTAAGGGACCTCTGAGATCATCAAGTCCGACCGCACAGATGACCATGGGGTCATCCCACCCGACGGGCTGGGTGTTTGGCTCTGCACTGTACAGCAGCGAGACAAGAGCTCTTGAAAGCCTTTTCCCATTTGCTGAGCAGCTCAGCCCAAAGTCCCCCCATGCCTCCTCCACACGCAGCAGCCATATGGGTGTCCATGCAGGGTCCAACCCTGAAGTCCCCAGGGGAGTTTTACCTGGTGGATATCAACCTTAGTGAGTGATGCCCATTCATGCTCCTGGCACAGCCACCTCAGCCCAAGCCAAACACCCTTGGGCTGGCCCTGTCCAGGGCAGGGTGAAAAAAAGGGGCCTTTGGCAAGAAGGTGTTTTTCATCACCCCGAGAGCTGTGTCTGATGGCTTTGTCGGAAGCAGCAGGTAGCAGTGAAAGGCAGGGTCATTCCCCTGACCAGACCCAGCCCCTATTGTGCCGCCTTTCAGTGCAAGCGAGAGGTCAGCCCACAGCCCCAGCTCCCAGCCTTCGCTTTTTTGTTACGATTGTCACAAGGTAAATTAATCAGATTTACGGCATTAAGCCTTGCCGTATCTTGAGCCTTTCAGTCCATTCTGCCCCCAAAACTTCCCTCATATGAACAGGCTCTTTGTTTATCCTTGCCAACACAATCTTCATTTGGTGATGGGGAGCAGTAGAGGGACAAAGACTGGAGGAGAGAGCTGTGGCGTGGCAGGTACCCCACCACAACCGCTCTCACTGCCCAAAACACTGGTGTGTGCATCACTTCAAATATTTCGACCAGCTAATCTCCTGGGGAAGATGCTGTTTCCAGAGCTGTGGTGTCACTCGCACATCTTTTGGGAAGAGTAGCTGACCCTCCAATAAATAAAAGGCACGAGCAATTCCGCAGCAGGGGCAAGCTGCCAGCACCGTGAGCACAAAGCACAATTTATGTCCCTCTAATGTACCTACAGCATATGGGACCACTTACACAGTTGTTTGCCTTGGTCAATGTGTCTGCTGAGCCATTGGGGAGCTGGGTCTTATTTCACTTTCTGACGGGGATTTGGAAGTGAGTGGCCCAGCAGCCAGCACCAGGTTCCCCAGCCACACTCCCAGCGTGAGCCAGTGGTGGGGCCGGGTGGAGGTGACAGGTATCTTTATCCCACCATACAGGAGAGCTCCAACGTCCCGCTGGCAAGAATTTGTCTGCAAATTTTACCCCATTGAAAGAAGTGAGGAGGCTGATAGGATCACTTGATTAAGGGGCAGGCGAGGTGGAGCCAGGGCCACTTCTCTAGACTGTGTGTTCCGAGGAATCCCCCTCCTTTTGGGAGACTGCGATCCACTTCTCCATGTTATTTCTCACTCATAGGGTCATATGTACAACAGCCAGCTTTGTCAGAGAGTCTCATTTTTGCAGAGCATACAGCTTAAACCCCCCCCTATACTTAATTTATCCATGTGGAAAATCAACCTTTAAAGAAACAGCAATGAAACTGAGAGAGTAATAAATGCGATTGTGGTGAAACTGGCAGCCTGAGTGCAAAAGGGTGGGAAACAGTATCAGCGACCTTATCTTTTGCAGGTGCATTTGATTTTGATTTGATTATCCTTAGGGCAGCTCATAACCATGAAACATAAAATGCATTTGTTTTGAGCAATGGCATGCAGATCAGAGGAGGATTATACACATTTGGATGCTGTGTTTGTGTGGACTTTTCTGTTTTCAGTTTTTTAACTTTTGAACAAAAAAAAATGAAAAGCAAGACAATGGTACATAGTGTGTACATTCAAATGACTTCCCCATAATCAGAAAATCAGAAAACATCCAGTGTGTATTTAAATTTAAATAAGGGAAGCAGAATGACATCCTAAATTCACGTCATCCATCATTCTTCTCAAAAAGACCTGTTCCCAGAGATGGCTGGCAGGCTGAGCACCTTCTCACCAAAACCAAGCAGCATGAGTGAGTTTATGGCCTGATGCTGATACAGACAACCCAAAGATGCCTGTAACTTTTAGAGCACGAATGGTGTCACACTGAGTGAAAAATGAGACCTCACGGGGAGGTGAGGATCCCCTGGGACAGAGAGGTGACCTGTGAATAAGGGCAGCAGCATCACTTCCTTCCCCATCGTCGGGGCTGTCCCTGCACACCTCCTGGCCACGCTCCTCCTCCTGCAACCCCAGCCCAATGACTCATTAAAACTGGGAGGACTTCAAGTATCTGGTTTGGATCTTCCCAAAAGTCAGAGAAGAAAGGTAAGTCTGGCATGAAACCATACCTCTGCTGAGTGTCTTGGGTGGCGGCAGTAATCCATCCCCAGATAAGATGCATTTGAGACAAATTAATGGATTTTTAATGGAAAATACAGTCCTGCTTTGAAGAGAACACTGACCTTTTTCTGTTGCTCCTTGCATCCCACTGGAAAAGCTGCCCAAACTCGCCACCTCCTTTTGCCCATCCGGCACACAGTCTCTACCTGCCTCACAGGGATGAGGAGTTTGAAACGGTTTTTTTGCATTTTCAGATGAAAAAGCCTTAATCAGTATAACATATGTCCTAAAAGAAGAAGAAAATATATGTGAATCATGCTTTCAGGCACACGTTTACTTAAATGTTTTGCCAGCGTACATCAGCTACAATCATCATGATGATTTCCTCAAGATTAAAAAAAAAGAGGAAGAGGGAAGAACAGGCGCTCCCAACTGTGCCTGAATTAAAGAAATGGTGTCATTTTTTTTGGCTTTGTCATTATTTTCATTTCCTTCTTCTTCCCCCCCCCTACAAATTATTAAATCATTAAAATGATTAAAAAAATACCAAAGCAGATGTCTGGCCTGTTTGATCTTGAGCCTGAATAGGGAAGGAAAAGGAGTCAAGACTCTGATTATGGAAAAAAAAAGTAGAAGAGAGGGAAAAAAAATTGTAAGAGGAAAGTCATGAAGGAGAAGATTTGCTTTGATCTCCGCACTGGCTTCGCCAGGGGGGGTGCCTCTGCTGAGCAAAGCTGGGCCGTTGTGCGACTGCCTCACAGGATCACAGGGGCAACACTTTACACCATCTGCTCAAAGGCAAACAAGTCACTCTGAGCAAGATTTCCATCCTTGGGGTACGAGAAAGCAGGCAAAATATGGATTTGATGTGTGTAGACTGAAGGTAGACCTCAAATTGTGGATTCTATTTTGACTTTGACAGTCCTCCTTCAGCTGAAGGAGACTGATTAACAGGCTGCCAGCCTTGGCTGGCTCATTTGTTTCAATTCCTAATTTCTATACCCTCCTCTTTGCCCTGCTGTGGGGAATCCAGAGTTTAGGGAATGGCCATTAGAAATCAGAGCAATGGCAGCAAAGAGCATTAGCTGACATACAAAGCTAACCCTGCACACAGTGCTCTCAGTAATTTTCAACATCAAAAAGCACACTGGGAACAACAAGGTGTCATTTCTCAAGTACTCACTGCTAACACGGTCTCTGGGTATGATGGAGGGAGACTGAGATTTCAGCTGTTTACATTTTCACCAGATGTCCATTTGTCCTTTGCCTTTGTGGACTAGCTATTTAAATCAGACTGTTTGAATTGCTTTCTAGCTTGAAGGAAAATTATAAAATCCTAAAAATGACCTGGGAGCAGGACATGTTACTCAAATTCTTCCAGAATTTGGCAGTTTTGGCAGTACAGTGGTACCATGGTGTGTTTGGGATTGCATGTTCCCCCCATACCTCCAGCCTCAAAGCACCATCAACACACTCCAGCCCTTTCCTTAGTGAGACAGAGTGACCCTGGCCAGAGAGAACGGTCCCTGGACTTCTGTTTGTCTGTCTGAGAAGCAGTTATAATCAGAGGAGTATGTAACAAAAATGGCCCAATATTACCTATCAGACCTACCCTTCCTGGACCATGGGTTTCACCTGCTTGTTGCAGACATCTCCCAAGTAAATTAGACCCACAGCTCCCCCTTTGAGGGCCCAGCTCAGATGTTTCAGAAGCTCCACAAAATGTGGAGGTGCGGAAATCTGCCCCACACAGATCCCGTTTGAGTTACTGGCAGTAACTGACTCAAACTGTGAGGCATGTAGCTTCATACGTTTTTGAGGCATCTTTTAAGATTAAGCAGTTTAAAGTCTACAAGGCTGAAAACAGTGGATTTTTTTTTGTCAATGCAGCTCTGGGGCACAAAGGATGCTGCTGCTGCTGCTGCTGCTGCTATGTCTTGGGCACCAGCACCTAAATGAACTTGTTTCTGACAGCAGTGCCTCTGTGGGTGGTGGCTGTAAAGAGCTACAGGTGTCTGCATCCATGCAGGACTCCTAGAGAGAGAAATTCTTTTCCAGCACTTGTGTTGAGCCAGTTTCCAGCAGATGATACCACAGGAGAGTAATCCTCCAGCAGGATCCACGTTACCCAAACTGTTCTGCCCTTCAGGTGTTGGATGCAGACAGCTCCACACTTGCTCTCCCACCAGCCCTGACTGCCTCCATGCATGTTGGAAAATTTGCCCTTAGGACGTTGAATGGGAGCAGACCCAGCCTGATAATCTGCTGCTTGGAGTATACCAGGCATCTCATTTTCCAACTGGAAAAGTGTTTTACTTTAGATCTGCTGATGAAAATTAATTGAAGACACATGTTCACAAGACCCAGAGGACATCTGTGTAAGCATTCAGTAAGAAGTTCAAGACTAACTCACACCAAGAAGTCATCTGCTTAACCAGCATCACCTGTACTGCTGAGTACAGACACGTAGAAGGCAGCCTCGGGGTGCCAGAAGATCCAGCTTTCATCTTACCCATGCAGGGAACAGCCCTGACTGTCCGCGGGTATGTTTTCAACCATCACCTCTGTACATGCAGCCACCCCAGAGCAGACAGAGGCATTTGCTGAACAGCAGAAGCAGCTACCAGCTGGAGAAGGAGCCTGCATCTACCAGGACAAGCAAAGGGATAAACAGGATTCAGAAGCAGGCAGCTAATACAAAAGATGAGCAAAGCACACAGTAACTACAGCCATGCAGCGGTCCATGGGCTGGGAGGTGTTTCCCGGCTCAGTGTGGGCTGTGGTGAGACGTTCAGAGGGATGACACGTGGCAGCCAGCTCCCCTTCCTCCGACCACCCCAACTCCATGCTCTGGAGAATACGGCTGTGGCTGGGAGGGTCCTACAGCCCTGCATTGGCCAGGGGAGTGCAGACATAACCCTGTGAAGTGAGAGCCATGTGAAAGGCCCCTCCAGAAGGTTAGAGCAGGGGCACATGGGAAGTGCTAATTTTTTTAGCTTAGAAAGCTTCCCTTTTGGGTCAGTCTAACCTAAATGTTGGAGGGGGGAAGAGGGGTCCCCCTTTCCAAAACAAGACAGAAGACAGAACAAAACTGAAGTAAGAAAACCTCAATCATACTTGCTCAAGCAGAACATTTAACTTGATCCAAGAGAAAACATGCCTTTTTTTCATGTGTTTCACTTATTGTGTTGGTTTTTTTAAATAGAAAGTTCATTCATTCATTCAAAAATAGTAAATTTGACATTTCACAATGGAACAGCAGCTCAACACAATACATGGAACATTCTCAATTCAAAGTGCATTTGTCATATTCTTTTTTTTTTACATTTATTCTCCATTTTTTTCCCTCCCAGATTACCCACTGAATGTGATCCCAGTTCATAAATGGCTTCAGCCTCTGTGAGCTTTAGCCACGCTGCATTTTCACTGAGTCAATAACCAGCTTGCATCGTTGGCCAGCATTACTGCTGCCACTGAGAAAAGGTATCTTCTTATATTTCATGAGGATATCTTGGGCATGCCCATCCCCCTCCCCAAGGTGAGACCAAATTTTTCAAACCTGAAGGTCCCAAATTGGGGTTTTGCGTAGAGTTTTGGGCAGATGAAGAGAATGTCCCACAGCCAGGGCACATTCATCGGACACACCAATGTGCTGCTACCACCTCGGTCCTGCTGGTGGGTGCTTCCCATGAGGGGACAGAGTGGGTAGAACATACGGGGTTTGCCTCATCAAGGCTTACCAGAGCTCATCTGGAAGTGTCCTTGAGCAGCCTGAGGGACCTGTCTACTTCGGGCTAGTTTGCATGTGAAAGTTAAAGCAAGTTAAATCCAAGTGTCAATTTAAATCGCTGTTGATCAAAGACCGAAAACGCAAGGTGGCATTACTCCCAGCTAAGAATTCAGCCTGCTGTCAAGTGTCCTCCCCGGCACCTCTCCCCGGCACTCTGATCTTTCTGTGGCTGTCACCAGCTGAGAGCCAGAGCGCGGAGGGGACCTTTCGCTGAGCACGCAGCGGTGCTGTGGGCATGAGCGGGTCTGCAAATGGGGCAGGCTGGGAGGGAGCACTGGGCAGATGTCTCAGCCCTCCTTGCCTCTCAGGCAGTGGGAGCAGCAGTCCCTCCACTTGCTGCTGCAGGGAACATGTGCTCCACAGACACTGCTGAAAAATGTGGTGAGAACTCGTCCAAAAACTCAGTGCAGAAGAGACTGCTTTTGAAAACTGAGATTTTAAGGGAATAGTTGCTTTGCTTGAAAAGCTTCTAGCCCCAAAACAGGCATTATTGCTCAGTTTTTTGTAGGAGGAAGCACTGAAAGTATTTCAGTGCACAAATCCCAAATGTAGGCTTTATCCAACTATTTTTCCATAGAAAATACTTCTCACTCGCTTGTCTGTTTTGATGTTGAAAATACCCAGTTTTGCTCACTGACAAAACTGCACCTCACGAACCCCCTCTCACTTCCAAGGAAAACAGCATCGGATGCTCAGCCAGGGAGAAATCTTAGCACCTCTGCCTCCTGTGGATTTTGCCTCTGGCTACAAGGGGAGCAAGACCCAGCCCAGAGCCCCCAACACAAGCATTTGGAACTGGTTTGCTCTGTGCATCCTGCTCCTCAGTTCCTAGGGATTAAGGAAGAGAGGTGTTTAAAGCTGTGGGCTTGTGGGATGAGCTGGGGCTGTCTCTGGGGCACAGGCAGCCCTGGGGAGGCAGCCCAGCTCTGCAGCAGGGTGAGGAGGCAGAAGCACTGCCCCTGCCAGCCCTGGTTCCCGCAGAACAACACTACCCCCTTCTCCAGCTTGGTCTCCAGAAGCCTCCTCAGAGGCTCCCCTGGGGCTGTGGGCAGCACAGCCCTTACTTTGGAAAGGAAAGCCATTACTCTGCCAGCTGGTTTAATGCATGAGAGCCTGCATTTCACACTACAAAGCTTCTGCTTGAGGGCCTGTTTAGTAAACCTACATCAACAGCTTTCTCCTGGTTCTCATATATGCAAGTGATGTAAATGCAGTCCAGCCCAAAGAGAGCGTTCTCAGGCCAGAGCAGCTGCAAGTGGTCTCCCAATGCACAGATAAAGCCTGAACCACTTAGACCTCATGGCTGGACCAAAGCCATAAGCAGCTTTGGGAACACCTCAATATTGACTCTTGCAGCTGGGCCAAAAGTACCCTGGCAACAATGTGCTCCTGGCGGTGGCCTAAGCAGCACCTTCCCTGGGCAGGGAGAAGGGGCACGGGGCAGCATCTCTGCTGAGCTTTGAAGAGTGCCAGAGTGTGTTGCAGGCTGCGTGGGAACTGGGGCTTGGCAATGCCAAGGCAACTTATCCTCTCCACAGCGCTTGCCTCCTTTGGGGACCACAGAGTGATAACCAAGTCCATCTGTCCATGTGCTCTGCTCCTTCCTCACCTGCTAGTGACCATTTTGCTGTTCAAGGTGGCATCTGAGCCTGCTTCAGAGCAGAAGCACATGAAAGCTGAGTTATGGAGAGACTCCTGACAGGTTGGCAGCAGTCTCAGTGACTCACTAACTTGTGATTTCCTCTGTGGTGGTTTTCCAGCACAGCTGCTGCCGGCCGCAGCACATGGTGAGCGCTGGCGGAGTGAGCACCGTGTCATTTCTGAGAAGGCCAGGCTATGCGGGCAACTTGCGCATCGCCCATGCAGATCCCCACAGCAAACTCCAGTAATTGCCTCAGAGGATAACAGGCCATAAATCTGGGCAGCTGCACATGTGAGGCACGCATGGTCTGGCTCCTGGAATCAAAGCGCGTGTGTTTTTGCTGTTCGCAGTGGCTGAATGTGTTTCTCATTCTGGATTCCCCTTTTCAGAGGAAACTCCCTCCATCCCTCTCACTTCTCTCATCCTCTTTACGAGAGGACCTCAGGCACTCTGGAAATGTGGGGAGAAGTTTACACCATTCCTGTGAGATGTCTCGCAACTGCTTCATGCCACTTGACACACAAGGAAGCTGCACACAGAGCAACAGTGTAATTTTCTACACGGAGCTTGCAGGAGATGTTGAAGTAAATTGCAGTTCTCTAGCTTCACAGACCCATATTTTTTTCTCTGGGTTTGAAATTATAGAAGTTTTTTGTCCACAAATTTGATTACAAAATGTTCGAACTCCCTGGGTTACAGGTTTATTTGCAAACCTGAAATTCAGCTCTAGGGCTGCGGACCGATTTTGCGCAAACTCAAGGCTAAGGTTTGAGTGAAAGAAGAAAGAAATCTTTTTCTTCACAACTCCATGGAGGGAATAAAATGAAATTTAAAGAGGCTTTGTCAAACAAAACCTAACCTGGCCAGTCCAGGAACCCCGTACAAAGGGGCATTGTGCTCTGCTTAAGAAATAGCAAGTCCAGTCTGTCAAGACTGTGTCCTGTGCTGCCAGTGAGCTCAAGGAAGCTGGACTCAGGCAGTCAAATAACCTGATGACTTCATGTCTGAGAGCTAGGTAGAAAGTATCTTTTCCTTCCCAATTCTTTACGGAAAGGACTCGGCGGGACAGATCAGACTGCAAACACAGCTGGCAGGAGCGAGAGGGAAAACAGAATCAGGGGAGCACGGCCAAGAGCAAATCCAGCAAGCAGAATTGATAGGCAGTGAAACTGTCAGCAGCAGGAGACCTGCTCACCTGCAGGGATGACCAACTACGAACATGGGGAGCAGGACCAATCAGAAAAAAAAGTAAATGCACTGGGATGGCTTAGCCCAATGCTGAGATACACTGTAGTGGCCCAAGAGCCGTCCTAGCAACGCACGCTGTTCCAGCTCACATATTTCATTTGCTGCCTGAGAGTAGAGGACATGGCTCACTGAGGACCAAGATAACATTGAGCAGATCTCCAGGTATCTTAGTGGAAGCTTGCATTTAAGTGCCTTAATAAGGAGCCCTAGGAATGGAATCTGCCCCTTGAAAGCAAATCAGTGCCCGTTCCCAGCAAAACCAAACCAGAGCAAACAAAAGCAGCAACTCAGATCCCAAAGCAGCATGCGTACACATCACCTGTATAGCATCCATACAGTCCCTTAGTAGCATCCTGGAAACCTGCAGCATACAAAGAGCTGCCAGCGGCAAGACTTCTCAGTCCAGCCCATTGCAAAGACCCTCAAGCAAAACAAGTGGTCTCCCAGCGTGGCAGATTGCATGTGGCCTGGGCTCTCTCCCTGCTGTGCTGGTTTCCCGTAACATACCTGAGACTTCAAGCCACACTAAATAAAACAGCTGTTTTGACCACTTACAAGGAGGCAGGGAACCCAGCCACGCTTTTCCAGCCATGGAAACCACATGAAAAGCTTTACAAACAACTTTCCCCAGCGTTCAGACTCTCCTTCAGTCAGGCCAGAAAAAGGAGATTTGCAGAGCTGCATGTCATAAATCCAGGGTTTCACTAATGTTCGCCAAAGGATTTTCTCTCTTCTAGGAGGGTGCGTGAATCATCCTTGATGTGGGGTTAAGGAACAAAAAAGATCAGGTCTTTACAGTCAACAGTATTTATTTTCTGTTTCTTCCCAATGAAACTGTTAGTTGGGTTTCCAAATCCCTCAGAGGAAGATGCCTCCTTATCCCTTACTTTTCATTCTTTCTAACATCCTTCCCCTTTTGTTTTCAGCTTTTCTTTTGCATTTTACTGCTGTCAAGCACAGCAGAAATACTGTTTCATTTATGGCTATAATTACCTCTCTGGTGTCCATATAAGACTGTTGATCTAGTCTAATCTGTAGCCTGTGAAAAGTCCCCCTAGAACACAGCAGAATGAAAGCTGCAGGTCATACAGGAACAACTTTGACTGTCTAAACAGCTAAACAGAAAACAAAGACTTTTCTACCAGGTTTTAGGAAAAAAGCTACAGCTTTAACAGGGAATCCCATCTCTGTGGAGAAACTTATAGGTTGTTTTAAAAATATTATAGAAAAGTAAGCACTCCCTGCTTGGTGCTCTCTGGAATTGACAGCACTTCCACCACAAGTATTTCTGTTATGACTGAGCAAACGTTGTGCTATGGAAATAAAAAATCAAAGGTGGCTTGTTTGGTCTGGGGCATTCAGCAGGTCTAAGGTTTGGGGGTGCAGCAAAACCTGCTGAGAAGATCCTGTGTCATAGCTCAGGTAGTTCAGCTACACAAGATAGGCCTATGGTGCCAAAGTAACCTCCTGAAGTTGTCTTCAGCCTTCTGAAAGGAGAAAGAACTGAGAGAATGGGCAGGCCAGAGATGGGCTTCCTGGGCTTGATGGAGTGAGAGCACAAGCCACCCATTCTGCTGAGCAGCACCAGGGCTGAAGGAGAAGGGCTTGATCCCTGGGGGTTTGTCCCATGGCTCTAGAGGACCCTGGGATGATGATGCAGATGAATTGCTTCCCTGGTTTTAGCCCATTGGGAGACCAGCTGAAATGAGAGGCCTGCTCAAGCTTCAGCCTGTGGTGCCTGGTAGTGTCTTCTGGAAGACATGGGTCTGCTTTCATCAAGCAAAAGAAAAACAAATAGGCAAACTAAAGAGGTTTTCTCTGGGATGAAGCTTACTCAGAAAGACCTGAAGTGATGCTGTGCAGCAAAATGTCTGCTTAGAGAAGACTTTTGCTCTTCTGGTGAAAATACTGTGTGTGGGCTTTCAAACATCCAGCTTAAGAGCTGGCAAGCACTGAGAAGCAGGTGAATTCATGGCAGCAGTTTCCCATCAGCTAGAAAAACACGACCTCTTGCACCTCTGACTCAGCCTTGATTACAAGAATGTGCAAATGGTGCCGGGGGTTGTCACCCCTCCTTCAGCTCTCTCACCTCCAGACATCAGGGGTGGGGCTGGCAAACTTTTGCTGTCCCCTGGCCCATACCTGGGCTGTTTCTGTAGCCATTTGCAATCTTGGTAAAGGACCTGGATGGGCCCATATAGTCTTGAGGTCTTCATTTCATACTGTGCAGGAGATGTGAAGGATAGCTCCTGTTCAGGCAGCTGGGCTGGCCAGGGATGTAGGTCCCACTGTGAGTGGCAGGCTGCAGGCTGCTGTGCCCTCCCAGGTACCAGTCACTTCTCCCACAACAGCCTCCTTGCTACCTGTGCAAAAAAAAAANAAAGTAAAAAAAAAAAAAATTAAAAAAAAAATCCACATGTAAAAAACATCCTTTGCTGCTTTAACAAGGCTAGTAGAGAATAGTTTAATTACTTCTTTATGCACTACTTGCCTTCTCCCTTGCTTTTGGGCTGCATTAGTAATTTTCCTCCCTCTGGATTAAAAAGATTTGTTTTTCTGGTAGATGCAGAAAAACTGCATTTTGTTCATGCTCTATTATCTGGGTTTTCCATTTGCCATTAAGACCATTTATCAGTTCTAATGGCTGTTCCTTTCTCTGCACACAACACAGCAGATGAGGAGCACTGCCATATCCTGAGCAATTCTGCAGACCAGCAGAGACCCTCATCTCAGAGCTGTTCCTGGGCCAGGGCACATCAATAGCTGCCACACTGTGACTGCCGCTCTGTGTCAGCTCATTTACCCACTCCTGTGTGTTCAGCCCCTTCCCTACACCACAGCAGTACCATTGGTATCACAACCAGGGCTAAAAACATATCTTTTTTGCCCCAAATGGGTATTACACAAAGCTGATTTAATGTTTAGAGGCAAAACTCATATTCCTCTTTTTGTATTTAAGCTCAGCTGAGAGAAAAGCCTGTAGAACGTTAATTGGAAAGTGGGACAGCAGTCAGAGTTGCATTCCCTTCAGAGAACCTGGCTCCAGTGTGGTCTCAAGCAGGGCTCAGCCCCCTGCAGTGAGCTGCTCTGCCAGAGCTGGCTTAAAGGATAGACCAAGCAGGCGTCTACCCACCCCCAGGAAAAGCTTGAGCTGCTAAAAAGCAAGCTTGCTGAAGTAAAATATTTATTCTCAATTTCCTGTTAAATTTGGCAGGAACAATGAATATTTTCTGGTAGTATTTTATTAGAAGATAGGGATTTAATAGGAAAACTCAGCCTCTCCTAGCAAACAGGGCAAGTCTAGGGCCACGCTTCCCTCTCCCAGCTTTAACAAGGACATAGCCCTTGGCTTTACCCTTGGACACTGCAGAGAAACCTCTGATGCGGTAGCTGGAGGCACAGCTTCACAGCCAGAAGGTCGTTAGCAACAAGTGCTTCTAAAATACCTTGCAGAATGACATTTAGGAAAATTAACTACCTCTGGCAAGAGCAGCAGCAGCGCTAAGGTCACCATGTAAGCTGGCTTGCCTGGTACTGCTCTAGCCTTTGCCAAGCAAGCCAGACTTGAGGCCAAGCTTTCAGACAGCAGCCTAAATGAAGTCCTGAAACAGCCTCTGGCTTTCAGTAGGCAAAGAAGGTAAAACACAGTGGCTTATTTTCTAGTTGGAAAAAAGCTAGAGTGAAATATCTTTGTGCTTCTTTGACCGAACTGGTAAGTTATTTTTTCTCCCTGCTTTCCTGTGAGACACCAGAATCAAGCTGAAATACGAGTGTGCATCAGTGACCCGAGTGCAATAGGCACTATGGACCTCCTTGCTTAGGCTTGGTTGTAAACCTAGCGCTTTGTATGAAATATTGCAGAGTGATTCATCATAGCATAATTAGGGCTTAATCCAACTGCAGATTTATCCACTCAATGATTAAACCTGTCCTGGTTGCTAAAGACCTCCTAATAACAGAGGCACTGGTTTTGTGTTCTAATTCAGAACATTTAAGTCCCATATCAAGCTACTAACATAAACGGAAAGTTGGTTTATAACATAGGGAAGCAATATAAAGCTATCAGCATTCATTTTGCATTGGGCAGTGTGAAAACTGTCAAATTTACTATGCCACCATCTTCCCACGCAGTTCATCTCAGGAAAGCTTTCAATAACTCACTGCCTCCTCTTGTCATCCAATCACATCCTTTTCCCCAAACCTTTCTCCTCAGAGCCTTTTCTTCAGGAGCTCAAGATCATTTGCAGTAGGAGAGGGCTGTGAGTTAGAGACTTTGTATCTCCAGAGACGCTCATGAGTCAGTGCTATGCCAGATGCCACCCACATAGGTTTATCTCCATTTTCTGCGTGGAGCCTCTCATTAGAGCTGATCACTTTTCTGTCACCCTCAGAGATGCTTCATCTCAACTCCCTTTCTTCTCATTCCTAACATAGAAGCTCCTGGACCGCACCCAAAGGCAAAACTCCCATCCCCAGAAGAGCCTCCCTGCCTCAGAGCACCCCATCCTCACCTCCCTCCCACGACAGCAATCCAGCCTGTTCCCTCTGCCAGCTTGTGTAGCCAGGATATCTGTGTAACTCACCCAGCTCAGATGAGCTCAACTACCCTTAATGGGAGACACCAATGGGCCGTATTTTCCAATTTTGCAGTCCCCCCTCTTGGTTGAAACCTAGCCTTACACATCAGGCACAGCCAGAGAGCAGCAAGATCTGCACATCCTCTGCTTTCCCAACACTGAGTGAACCAAGAACATGTCTATAAACAGTCTCCATGCAGGGCCTCACCGGGCTTACACCATGCAAACACTTGCTGCACTCATGGAAACTTGTTATTGCCTTCCTTGAAAGACCCCACCTTTTAATTAAGCATGCAGAGGATAAACACAGTGAATACAGAGCCCCTTCAGCAAGCAGCCTTATGAATACGCTGGTGGAGTCTCCAGCTCTGGAGACATTCAAATACCGCCTGGACAAGTTCCTGTGCAACTTGCTCTAAGAGGACCTGCTTTGGCAGGGCTGGACTAGATGGTCTCCAGAGGTCCCTTCCAACCCCATATCATTCTGTGATTCTGTAATACTATGGGTCCTGAGAAAATCTGGGGAGCACTGGCAGACGCACAGCTCAGAGGGACCAGGATTCACTTGAGAAATGCACGCCCAGCCCTTCAGCAACTGAGAGGCTGCCAAACGCAAACTCCCTCCATTGCCAGGAAGGCAGCTGGCTTGTGTTCAAGGGAGGAAATCCTGCTACCTGTGAGCTTTCCACTCCCTGCTGGGGAAATCAGCCAGGGCTTTGCACTCAGCAGGCCAGACCAGCACTGGGCTCTCTCCTGAATTTCCAGCTGGCATGTCCTAAGCCAACAGAACCCCGTTCCCCAGAGCAGCGTGTCTCTGCAGGCAGACTCACAAGGTCAGGCTGTGCCACCTCTTGCTGGCAGCACTCCTGCCCTGGGGTCTGGCTCCAGAGAAGAGTAGGGCTCTCTGTGCCCTGGGGTGCCAGTGCTCCTGGAGTCATCTCTCACGGATGGGATTTTTCACCTTGAATTAGTTTGGCCCAAACCGATGGTGAATACAATGGAAAGTTCCATGCTGTGCAAAAAGCTCCTTCCCATTAAGCAAACTTCTACAGATGGAAAGTTTTCATCCAGGCTAACACCAGAGCTGGGAAGCCAGGGCTGAACAACCACCCCAGGAAAGAAAACCCTGCAAAATTCTGTGCCCATGATGCAGGGGAGAGGAAGAGACAGTTATATGGGAAGCAAATGAATGTTGTGGACAGAGATCATCCTGAAAGGGTCCCATTTTCAGTTGTCACCTGGCACAGCCCAGTACACAGCCCGAAGTGCAGATCTTGGTCTGTGTAACCTGCACAGGCTGATAACATGCCTCCATTTAAAAGGACATCCCCTCCCCCTTCCTTTTCATCTCCATCCATTTTGTGTATTTAATGGCTTCAAAGACACTTGTGCTAATGGGCTAAATCTTACATAGTGAACAAGAAGATAAACATCCCTGCGCACCAAAGCCTGCAGCAAAGGTCAATATTGACAGACCTGTCCTGGTTGCATCCTGCCTGGCTGGGACTCCCAGGTGCACAGCAAGGTTCTCCTCCAGGAACTGCTCCAGTGGGGACCAGCGGAGATTAAAAAATAGGAGCCACAGAGCATGTTAGACAAGAACAGTGACAGCAGCATAGGGTTTCGCAGCTCCTCAGACACAAGCAGTTCTGTCAGCTATCAACATACAGGAAAAGTTGTGCATGTAAATTACTTGCAGGCTGATGTGTGCATTATTGGTTTTAATAATCAGTCACAAATGGAAAGAGTGACGCAGTAATTAGCCCCATGTTACAAAAAACCCCACACATAAGCCATAGGACATGACAACTCTGCTGATGGAAGCAGCCTGTAGCTTTAGTTTCTTTCTGCCTCATGGTATTTTTCACTTGTTCCTCTATCCCAAACACATGTTTACCTTCCAGGTGCTCGGAGGCTTTCTTTGCAAAGCTCCCAGGCTGAAAGGGCAGGCTCCAGGGATGCAGACAATCCCACTGGAGCTGGTGTTTAACCCCCAGCCTGAACATCACACCTGGCTGTGGTTTACCTCAGCACATTGCTCACAGACCGGGCTTAGGGGTTTGTGGCCCTGCAGCACACTGGAAATGCTCCCCTGGGGTCAGACATGAGACAACTAGAGACAGGTGGTCTGGGGTCAACCCCAGCTCTCCCAGAAGCATGTTGTTGGGCACAGTCAGAAACGGAAGGTGATGTCGGGTTGTTTAAGTGAGGGATCTCACACCACAAATAGAAAACTTCCAAAGCAGCAGCTGCTACCAATAGTTTGGAAGCAGCTTCTGCACTGAAACAGCACTTGAGCAGTCCCGAATGATAAATGTTGAAAGGAAAAGTCAGTTCAAAGAGAAACACTGATCCTCCCGCAGGAAAAAAAAGCCTTGGGGGAAAAGAGAGATAAAGATCATAAACAATTAAAGAGCAATGGTTACTGAATATACTACCCCTGTGATTAGGGCTCCTGAATCTGTTTATCAGGAGTGGGATGGGTGCAATGAATGCTGCATAGCCAGAAGCAACCAAGTTGTTGATGAATCGTGAAGAGCTCTGTCAAAACACAGCTTGTCTGCAAATGGAAATCCTAGTGTCCCTAGCATCACTGGCTGCTCCAAACAGGAAGCCTTTAGTGTGAATTTCATGGTAAACATCCACCTCCAGCATTTAGTTCTGCCCTTCACAGTGAAGACAGGAGAAGTGAGTTTGTTCAGCCAGAGCATTTTCCGAGCCCACCGTGGAGAACAGGATTTGTGATGAGGTTTGTTTTCAGGCTGGACTCAATGGTTAACCAGTCAGATTAATAAATGCCAGAAGGAGGAAATAACAGGCAAGTTAAACAGAGGAGAAGAATGTCTCCCCACCTGGCTAGATAGCAGAAGTTTACAAGAAATCTGTGCCTTGTGGATAATTCTCCCCAGCTCTTATTTAATGTTGTTTTAGAAGGGTTGATTGCAGCATCTTTCCAGTACAAAGGTGGTGGAGTTTTCCATGCTGGCATGTCCTAGAGGATCCCAACCATTTCCTCCTCTCTCCTCACTTCCTGGTGGAAATGAAAGACAGGACACATGCCAGCTGGCAGGAGCTCTTACTTCAACAGTATTGTCTGATGAAGGATGCTTGATTATAAAACATTTCTTCTTTTTCTGTGAGAAAGTATTAAATTTTTATCCATTTATTGCTGAAATTGTAATTTTTAAAAAATATTTTGCAACTTCTCATGCCACTTTTCCAGCTGTTGCAGAACAGGGGTAGGGCTGCCCAAGGATTCATCTGGGTTTGTAAGGAGCTGGAGGGCTGTGCCCTGCAGAAAGGAGAGGTGATTCTAGGTACATGCAAGAAAAGCAGTGGAACATTGAGTGGATGGAGGTTTGGGAGAAGCTTTTTGTTCCTGTGATCCACACTAACCCACTTGCTGCCCTTGTGTGAGGATGTATTTGAGTAGATAATAAACAGTTATTCATGCTTGGGAACAGAGTCCAAAATAGTTACATGGAGCATGTCTATAGTGAAGCCAACTACATGGCTATGTGGAGATGCAAGGACACTCATGATGCTGTCAAACACTCTAGCTTAGATGTCACCAGGGACAGATGAAAGTCCTCCTGGGCCATCTGTCCTGGTAATTACCTTGTGTTTTGGGAGCGCCATGCTGTGCTCTGTGCCTCAGTGACATGCCCACTAACAGCAGTTCCCAATTTCAAACTATCCAGTGTATTCCCTCACACTAGCATCACAGCACTGCCTACAACACAGGGCATAGAGATTTATTGACACTTTTAATCAGATTGAAGTTATGCAGATAAATAACAAGTAAGACCTTACACATACATACTGCCTTTCAATTTTGTTGCAAAATCCTCTGTATAAAAAGCAGGAAAAGCAAGAGACTAACATGAAACCAAACCTGCTCCTGTTAAAATTCCTGAGGAGATTAGACTAGTGAAAATATGTTTCTTAACATGGAAAAAGATTGGCTACCTTCTAGAGATTTTTCTCCCTATAGTGTCTATTTTTGAGTATTTCTGTCTTCTCTCCCAGGCCAGACTAACAGATGGCTTCTAAGACACTTTGCTAACTCTACCCGCCAAGATACTGAAGCTGATGAACCAAAGGAAAGCCAGTGGGAAGTAATACTGGGACTCTGTGGGCTATTTCTGCTACACAAAAGCCTATTGCTCCAGCTCGGTCCTTAACACAAATGCAGAAGGCCCCATCCCTGCATCCAGCAGCTGCCATGGGTTCTCCTCACACAGAGGATGATGGCTTGTGCCCGGCAGGCACTGGGGGGAGGACACAGGCTTCTAGCTGGGACAGGCTCAATCAGGTTCTTGTCTTATTCAAGCTTGTGGCTCAGTTGTGTCCTGGAACTCCGGAACCCTCTGCTCATGCTGACACAAACCTGGGAATGAAAAAAGATGACAAGGCACAAGAAATGTTTCTGTGTGAGCAGAAAGGATGTGAGGATTATACTTGTGCTCCTCCAGCTCAGGGAAAGCTGTTAGAAGGGAAAAGATAGAAACTGTTTAAAAACTGCTGTTTACTGAGGCCACAAATACATAGCATTACACTCAACATAAAGGTAAAAAGGCAAAACTCAAGGCATGTTACCTGCAGCACATGGAAAGACAAAGCTGTGTATTTAACAGGGAGATGACATTGACTTTTAATGCTGCTGAAAAAAGTGATTGTTCTCTAAATAAGAGAGCTGCTGAATAATATATTCAGAGGTTGTTCCTTTTTCTTCAGGTATGTGAGCAGCTTTTGACTTATTTTCATGTATCTATTTGAAATATTTCTGTAGTCTGACTAAGCCTTGGTTTAGAAACAGTTTTTCAAGTTCTGTACAAACACTGGATATTCAAAATTGGAGCAGCCTCATTATTTTAGACTAGACACACAGAATCATAGAATGGTTAGAGTTGGAAGGGACCTTAAAGATCACGGAGTTCCAAGCCTCCCACCATGGGCAAGGACACCTCTCACTAGAGCAGGTTGCTCCAAGCTCCATCCAGGCTGGCCTTGAACACTTCCAGGGATGGGACATCCACAACTTCTCTGGGCAGCCTGTTCCAGTGCCTCACCACCCTCCCAGGAAAGAATTTCTGTCATAAAAGATATCTGACATAAGTCAGATATCATGATTTATTTGGCCAAATGAATGCGTATCTTGGAAAAACTTCAAATGGTCACTTTTATAGGTTTCAAACTCACTTTAGGTAAACATTTGCTAATGACTTCAAATTGACCATGCCAGTAAGATCATTCCATAAAAATGCAACAGAAGATGAATACAGAAGGATTGCAAGTACTGCAGTCAGCTGAAATGAAGACTGGGGCAGACTTTGATGCCATGGAGATCTTTGTCTGACTGCACAAAAATTGAAGTGTCCTTTCAACAGGACCTGTGGTTTCCTTAGCTTGTCATTGCTATGATGTGCTGAAATCTGCAGAGTCACACAGCTCTGAGCACTGTGCAGCTCCATCATCACATGCTGTTATCACATTGGATGTATCAAGTAACAGTGAAAATGCACAGGGCCCACAGCAGGAGGATAGTCCTGAGTCAGAAAGTGCTTGTGAACTCATCTTTTCTTTCAAACAAATTAGTCCTAAGTATTAGTCACTCTTGCCAAAGTATTGATCTGCTTTGCTACTGGTGACGCACAGATGCCTGGGAAGCACAAACTCCAGTCCTGCAGTAGTGCCTGGATGTCACCTTGCAGGCTGCAGCTCTTCCACGTCATCCAGAAGTTTTGCTGACCATAGGCATCTCACCTGCCTTTCATTTCAGTGCATGGCACCTGCCCCACTAATGCTCCACATTGCTACACCCCGCACCTCTCAGTCCTGTGGCTGAACAGGACCTACACCAGAAATGAACCACAAGTCAGGGGTTGCAGAGATACTCATTTTACATTTTCAGCCTAGAAAAGTATTTGTGCCAAAGTCCCCTTGAGGCTCTTTTCCATAAGCACAGTTTGCCCCCCATTGCCTGGCTGCAAGAGAAGGTGGGGAAACTCGTGCAAACATGAGATGACAGGATCTACTGTGCTCATACAGTGCTGTAACTCTTTACATAAGCACAAAAGAGCCCATGGACAATCTATAGGAATTTTCCAGTGACAGAAAATAACGGAGGAAAACACCACAATAGCAACAAAAAGTTCTAAGATCTCTGAAGGAAAAAAGCCTGCCCTCCTCAGAGCCTCTGCCCTGAACTGCCCATGCCTTCTGCACCCCCCCAGTCCTTGTCCCTAGCAACCAAGCACATTGCTGCAAGAGAGGGCAGTCCCAAGTAAGAATAGGGCTGTCACCCCTCATCTGGAAAGGTGATGCTCAGAGCCCTGATGGCTTGGTTCATACAGCTCCTGGCTGGCCCATGGTGACATACAGGGCCAGACACATCAGGCAGAGGAGCTAGAGGTACGGCAAAGGCCACATTTGTAATAGAATCTTCTAAGCACACATTTTATTTTATCTCTCAGTTATAACAACCAGCTTCTTTCCTTAGACACCTGCTTTTTCCCCCCCCTCCAGTCTATCTGTAAAAACATGAAGATTTCTTTGTGACACGGTAGAAATGAAAGCATAGAGCCTGATATTTAAAGGTCAGGATATATTGGCTTAATCCTGTCAGAACTTTAATGTAGATTATATAGGGACAGGCAATGACCAGAGGGAGGGAGAGAAGTGTAAATAATCCAGAGGAGTGTGGACTTGTTGGCAGGGTGGATTTATGCCCTGTCTTAATAAAGTGCCCTTTCATCTCTGGAACCTGGGCTCAGAAGCCAGTCTAGACAGGAATTAATGGGGCTCCTTCTCCACTTACAGTTCTCAAGGTTTCCCAACACCAAGTGTTCTCAAATACAGCGAGGAAGTGCAGATTTACAGGATACACTGAGAGCTCAATCAGCCATGGACACTACTTTCTGTACTGCGCTTTTAAATGCAAGCTCTGAGCATTCACCCAGGAGGGGCTGCTGCTGGGCCAGGAGACAAATTAAACTCACTTACTACAGTCTGTTTATGTGATTGCCACCCTAAGGTGAAGCCAAGCAATTGGGAGCCTGTTGTAAAGAGATGGGCTAGGGCATGCCAAGAAAATAAAATACTGGTGTGCATTGCTTTGGACCAGGTCTTGGTTCTGCCTGGACACCATGCTGAAAAGCATGAGTTACTGAAGACAACGTAGCAGTAGGGCCTACAGATGATGAGTTGCATAAAGTCTCCTGTGATGAAGGAAAACTGACTTATTTTCTGCTTGCAACGAACCTTGCTTTTGTTTATTTGTCCCCCTTAGGGGGGTTCCAAAAGCGTAGATGGGGATAGAGCATTCAAAAGCATTTCTCAGTGAAGGATCTGGGATTTCACTGCAGTGCACAGTCAAGAGAAACAAGGAAAGCTGTGAGCAAAAATGTACACATCCAATGTGATTTAAAGCATTTAAGCAAAATTCTTTGGAGAAAGGTTTGCTAGGGATTACAATTCCCTGAACTCTTCAATTGCTATTCCTGGGAAAAGGGCACACCTTAAACTCTCATCTCCAGCCATGCACAAGGACCCCCAGATGCAGAGACATTCAGGTCCTAATTTTACATCTGTTTAATTTTCAGCAACAGGAGACAGGGAGCAGCAGGACGCACTGCTGGCTATTAAGAAGCCCTTTTATCATGCAAAATTTGCATCTTGTCTAAGTACAAGGACTCCAACCAGTGAAGACAGAGCCAGTTAAAGAAAAGGAACTGGAGAACAAAGTGGTCTCTAAAGGCACAGCAAGAGGTAAGAGCCCACTGTATTCAGTGATGGACCATGTGACAGGTTCTCTTCCCAGGGTGTTTCTTCTACAGGCGTTTGGACAGTACAGATGGAGGTGGCCAAAGAACTTCCTTCTGGGAACTCAATAGTTGTCTGCTATGCAGAAAGGCTAGCCCAGGACTATGCAATTTGTAAACTCTTAAATTAAGACATGCAAAAGCCACAGGCAATGTACGAGCAGTTCTCTGCATGATATTTCATTCTGTCTATAAAGCCTAGGACTCAGACTGAAAAACCATTGGTTTCTCGTGGTGATGGGTACCCTGGGCTGCCCAGCAGGAGCCCTCTCCTTCCTTTTCCTCTTCCCTGAAGGATCAGTTTTGTACAAAAGCTCATAGCACTGCTCCTCGAGGCTCCTGTACCTAGGGAAGGAAGGGCAGCAGAAGCTTTGGTTTTGAGGAATGACGGCTGTGGGAGCATGAGTGATATGAACAGCTCCATTAGTTAGATAGCAATTGGCTCCTTTGCTCCAACCCAGGAATCTCCAAGGGCTGCTACCAGAGAACTTGATTTAGATGAGCTCCAGGCTAAAATGCAGGCTAGCTCCTGGCCTGGTGAAAAGCAACGTTTCCTTCCCATGCAAGATCCAGCAGTGAGGTCTTGGGAGAGGAAGCATTCAGGTTCAGCCAGCTCACTTCAGGAGTATACACATTTTGCCACCTGCTGAGTTGTGCCATCTATCCCACGTGGGACTCCTCAACTACAGCAGGAAACGTTACAGGCATGAGAATTAAGGAAGGGTGTGGAAGAAGATCAAGGGCCTCTTTGTCATGCAGGATTTTGCGCATTAGTAGAATTCATTAGCGGAGTCTGATAATGAAGAGCAGTAATAAAGTGCATTAGACCACCTCTGCGCCTCCAGAGCTGTGCAAAGCCAGCCTGCAGCAGCGTGCAGCTTTAGGCTCATGCGGCTCCTCTCTCAGCCTGCAGCCAGAGCACAGCCTGCTAGCAGGGAGGCCCAACACGAGTGAAGCCTTGCTGCCCCGCGCAGAACTAATGCCGGCCAGCACAACCCTGTTCTCCCAAATCGCCCTCCTGGGTCAGGCATGACTGAGCTGCAGCACAAGGGAGTGCAAGCAGCAACGCACATGCAGAGTGAGCTTTACCTCTCCCTGCTTCAGCCCAAACCCACGGAGGCAGGCTGGGCTTCTTTCTTCCAGGTCCCAATCCACAGACAATTTATAAACTGGCACAGACTCTTCTGAGGTTGTAACGTGGATGCTCTGGTGTGTTTTGGCATCTGTGCTGGCTAGCTTTTGGTTTTGAGCTTCAGTCTTGCCCAGGCCTGGGTGTTGTGGTATGGGAAAAGCAGAGCCAGGGAGGCAACACAGGTCTGCAGAACAGAGGGAATATCCTGCATTTTACACCCCCTCAAGAGCTTCTTCCCTCTGTGTTCACATGGCAGTTGAAAACTCGCCCCTCTCTGTAAGGTAAGGGAAACCCAGAGAAGCGGATGGGATGCGGGTGACATTTCACATAGTGGGACAGCTGGGAAAGCCCCAGGCCCTGACCCAGCAGAGCACCCCATGGGTGGCACAACCAACTGTGCTGCCTGCAGCTGAGGAGGGTCTCACTGTGGCCCCCATGACACCTCACTGCTCTGCAGACCCCGCTATCAGGAAGACCTGATTCTGTCTTGGGGATGCATTAGTGAGGGACCAGCCTGCAAGGTCTCTGTTTACAACCCTTTGGCACCTGCAGCTTTTCTCTGCTAGGTGAGCAAAGTTGGTGGGGACAAGACCTAGGCTACTTTTTCACACCAGCTTCTCTGCAGTTTTTGAGCCCAGCTGGCTGCCATTAGCACGTGCACCCAAGGCAACATTTCCCCTATCGCTGCCCCTGGGAAGCTGTCACCTGGCACCCCAGCACCCTGACACATGCTGTCTCCATCTGCCCTGCTCCCTGCAGCTCTGCCACCCGCCTGGCACAGGGCTGAGGGGCTGTGCTGGGGGGTAAGCCCTGTGCTGTGCCAGGACAGGAGAGGCTGGGCTTTCTAATGAGCAATTTGGGTTTATGCCCCCCCAGAGCTCACAGGCAATTTGCACAACTGAGCAAGATACCGCCCATTGTGGGGCAACAAGGACCAGCTTGAGCTCTTCCTCCCACCTGCACTGTCCCCTTCCAAGGCTTGCAGATGCTAATCGGCTGTGGGGGAGGCTGCTTCCAGGCCCAGGGATGCCTGCAGAGAATTTTCCTGCCCCTCTCAGCTCTGACAAGCATCCATCAAGCAAGAATCAGGGCTATGCATCCCCAACGGCTGCAGGTGTTTGGACCCCAGCTCCTGCATTTAACCCAGTGCTGCTGGGCTCTTGGTGTACTTATAGGGAAGGAAAGGGGAAGATAGGAAATGAGGAAATGTGAAGACATCTTAAAAGGCATGATAAACCTGGGGCTGGATGGGATGGACCCTACATAGTAATGAGACAAACATAGCCTGCCCTGGGACCAAACCTAGCCCAGCAGAGGAGGCTGCTGTTTTCTGGGTTGACCAGGAGCAGAAGTGAGAAGTGCTGCAAAATCCATGACACTTTATAAACCTGCAGACTCATAGACCTCTACTCCATCAGAGCAAGGTAAAAGGATCCAGGATCAGAGACGTCTCATGTCCACTTTCTTTACAAACCCTGAACAGCCCAGAAACTTCAGTTCCACTGCTGACTGCCCACTTGCTTTTGAGGACAGTCACCACTGACTACCACTTTCAATCAAATGAAAGGTGTTCAAGTGTGCTAGGAAGGGTAGGGAGCTCTCTGAGGGTGTCCTTCAGCTTCACAGGGTGTCATTCCAGTGCTGGTATGCTGCCTTCAGCACAGCATAGTGACAAGGCAGGATCCCAGCTCAGGGGAAGGAGATCTGGGCTGTCTGGGGAGGGAAAGGCACAAGTTAATACCAGTGTTTGAAAAAGAAGTGTGGAGCCCCTCAGAGGGACCTGCCTTCAGCCATCTGCAATTAAGACTTTGGTCCCAAAGGAGCAACTGTTTCAGGAGCTTGAACCAATGATGGGAGTTAAAAATTACTGTTAATCACTGAGCCCTGTAATGCTGAAAGTGCTGTGTAACGGAGGAAGTGTATGCATGAAACAAAAGCCTCCAATTCAATTCCAGCAGTGATTAAATTGGCAGAGGTTGTGTCCTGTAACGCAGCATTATGGAAGACAAGGCAAACAAGATTAACCCACATTGACAAGGCATTTATCCACAGCTAAGAAGAGACCCACGCCACAGCACCTCTGTCCCACAAGTTTACACCAGCCCACAAGAGTCTAATCCCTCATGGCCTGTCAAGCTATTAGGCAAATCTCTGGCTCTCATTTGCCTAATCCAATAGCCCCCAGCTTCATAAGAAAGACCTCCTAGGGGGCCTTAACAACCATGTTTGTTAGGCCTTATATAAGTAAACAAAGCTCTGAAAGCCAAACAGATTCCTTTTCCATCTGGGATCTCAACACCCTCTTAACCTGGAGATAAAACCAACAGGCAGGAAAGGAAGATGCATTTATAACAGGTTGAGTTCTGCCTCCACAATAAACAGCATCTGAAGGATTTTGACATCAGTAGCTCTACACTTAACACTCGTTGCAGAGAGGCCAGGTGCCTGATTCATCCCAGAGCCTTCATATCATCAGGGATTTATTACACAGCTGAGGGGACCACAGTTCTTGTTAATTTTTCTGCCAGTTTCAGTGGAGGAATAAGCAGTGTTAAAGCATCCCTTCCAGACAAAGCTGTTTTGTGTGCATATGTGAGCATGGCCAGGAGACCAAACACTTCCATGGGTTTGTACACCCAAATCTACCAATGCTTTCTTGGAAGCCCTCTAAATAATTTTCTGAATCTGACCACTGGCAGTGATACCTCTGACATTAAACAGAGAGCAGGTGTTTTCTAGTCCTTGGACTTTAGGACGCCACCGCCTCTGCTCTAGGGATATACACTTCCCTGGTGTTTTGGCCAAGGATCCAAACTATCTCAAGGCTCCCAGGATCTCCTGGGGCTGAGAGCTACTGTTATCTCTGACACATCGTTAACAATGCCCTTGACAATGTAGTTTGCTCCACAGACAGGCAAATCTTTAGGGAGGATACAGGCAGATGAATCAAGTCACTCAAGGCTTGGCTTCCTACTAGACCTCTGGGGATTTGGAAACTAAGCTGAAAATACCACAGAAAAAGATTTCCTAAGGGACCTTCCCATACAGCCCAAGTGAGGCTGGGGTCAGGAAGCCATCATCACATTTTCTCCCACTTTCTCCACAAAGTGCATTTGCAAAGGCAGAGCAGAGAGTCCACTTCAAGGAGAAACACATGGCAAACAACACAGAGAGGTCCAGTGAATCAGAACACAAGGACAAACACCTCGATAGAGGACAACACATGGGGTGATACAAACAGGCACTGGAATGACAGAGACCCCTCCAGGCTTTCCTGGCTTCAAATTGCCTGGGGCCAGAGGAGGCAGTAAGAAGATAGAGGCAGCAGAAGAGCCTCTGTTATGCTGTCAGTACCATTCATCCCTCTCCATGCAACTGCCTCAGCACTGTGCAGCACAGAGGGTGCACACACTTCCAGGGCCATGCACAGGCTGGCAGGGCCATAGGGTCATGGAGTACAGGCAGTCAAAGCCTGGCTGCCCTGCGCATGATGGCAGTCAACTGCCTGGGTTCTTCCCTCTATGACTCATCTTTTAGAGACAGCATCATCTCTCTGGGCACTGACACAGGTCTGTGTAACACACAGAGGGTGAAAAAGCAGTTCACTCTTCCACTATATGCATGATAATTTCAAGGGAGAGGGCATGACTGAAAAGCGAGCATTTTAACTTAAAAGTGTAAAAAGTCTTCAAGATGTTTTTTGACCATCTGAGTGCCCGATCTCTGTCCCCTGCCCAAGATTCAGTCATATAGTTATGAAATATTACGTACTTTCCAGCAATCCAGAGTGGAGCTCCCTTGGAGATGGGTGGTGAGCAGGGACCTCATCCAGCACTGTAAATCCTTCTCATCCACCAGCTGAACAGCTGTTCAGGTTAGGTCTCATTTATATGCAAAGCAGCTCGGCCATCAGAAAGGATCTCTAATGATGCAAATCAGTCGTGTGTCATCCTAGCAATGAAAGTCAAGGGAGCCTTTACTTACTTGAATCCAGCACATTTCAGCAAAAGTGCCATTTAGCAAAGAAAGGGGATTTTTACTGTGGAGTACGGCCCACCACCCTCACTTACTTTCCAGCTGAGATCACAGCTAAATCGCTTATCTTTACATTTTCATAGAAGTCTGATTATCCTTGAACAGCTAATTGTTTCATAAGTGTCACTTGGAAGCTATCCATTTCCAGCACAAGTAAAGAAATTGCACTATAAAACTGTCTACCTTTGCCATGAGTCACTTAAGCACATAGGATGAATATTTGGCATTCTTCACTTTTTCAGATTAACTTGCATATTTATTTTGGAAGAAAAAAGTGGACAGCTTTAATTCCTTCCCATCAGAATTCCTCACATTTGCTTAGCTTATTGAAACTTTTTTAATAGACTTTTCAGTATGTGAATATGTTATATGGCGACTGCTGCTCATGGAGACATTCACTTCTCCTGCCATGCAAAGAAAAAGTTAAAAACTATCTATAAGAGTGTGTGATACTTTTTTTAAGGGTGTCTGTAAACCCTACAGATTATGTCACCTGCCATGAAAAAAGGCTTCAGCCCCCTGGCTGAGGCCATGGAAACATCAAGAGAGGATTTACATTCAGTGTTTCCTGGATGAAGCATGTGTTTCTCTTCCAAAGAACAAGTCTAGCATGTTGCAATTAAATTTCTTAAAGATCTGTTCTGAGCCAGCCTGGGAAAACCCCTGAGAAAGAAAAGAAAGTTTTGGTCCTCAGAAAGCAAATCAAATTTCCAAGGACAGGAGTCAGTAATAAAATTGTTTTAAACTATAATTGAACAATCATTTCCATATTACCATACCACATTTTTCCCTGTATAAAATGAGATTTCCTCAACTGTTCACTCAGTCTCATGAGAAAGGAGTTACACACCTTTGCAAAAGGATATAACTCCTCCTGTGGAAAATACTTCGGTGTATTCTCCCAAGCACGTGACCATATACTTAAACTAAACTTTAAAAAAGCAACTAAGTTTAGCTCAGCATTAGTTAATTATACAGTTTATCATCTTTGGAGTACTATCCAAAAGAAAAAAGTCGTGCTTTTCTAGGTGGGCCTGATCTAAATGTCACATCCAGGAGCTGACAGCAAGAGCTCTAATATTAGTTTTGCTTTTTACCCACTAAAATCCTGCAGGGTAGAGGGACTGCAGGATGATGAAGCCGCAACACAAGTCATGGACATCTCTGAAGTGCCACTGGAGATCTAGAACAAGGACTGTGCCTTTTTCCTTCATGCTACGTATCCTTGGCTAAGTCACTTATCCCAGTCTGCAAAATGTGGCATTAGTCAGTGAAGAAATTGCAGAGCAATATAAGCAAGTGGTATATCATTACAAGAAAGGCTTGTATCAAAATGTACCATTTCTGTATACGTAGGCAAAATGGATATATCCAGTGACCTAAGCAAGGACGTGAAAGTTATAGGAAATTGGAGGTACTTCATGCAGGCAGGATCCTTCAGTGCTAAAGGACTCTGCCTCTGCAAGGGCCTACGTGCCCTCCATTCCTATCAGCTGAAACGAGGGCTGTGGGTACACCTCCTTCTCCAGATCAACGCCTAAAATTGTCAATTAGGAAAACAAATGTAGGTATTAGACATCTTTTTGTGAGTGTCAGTTCAGCAATCACTTTATTACAAGTAATTTTAGTATTGAATGTAGTACAATTTCAGTAATTTAGCAAAGTACAATGATGGATTAAAGTGCCTGGTGATAGACATTTATTTCACCTCCTGAAACACAATTATTATGCACTTTACTCAATGATAGTGTCTTGTTCCAACTAAAATACAACTTGTGTAATTCTTTAAGCTGCAGAATCATAGCAATTAGAGAGGAAAATGGTTGATTAGGTCACTGATTCCAGATCGTTGTCAGCCCATGACTGCTCCCTGCCCTGTATCAGCTGGAGTTGCACCCAAACTCCTTGCATTTACATGTTTCAGTGAAGATGATATTGAAAAAAAAAAATGAAAAAAAAAAATTGGAGGCTTCAACCACAGGTGAAAGGTTCAGCCTTCTACTGTAGAAAATCCTACATATTCACAGCAGGAAGGGTCTGGGGGGTTTTCACCCCCTTCTCATGGTAGAAGGCTGAAATACTTTCAGCCAGACTGTTCTTCAGAAACCTTTTCCCATGGAAGCAGTTTTGCTGAAAAAAATTCCCAGGTTTCCTTCTAAATGAAAAGTGTAAGTCCTGCTTTTCCGTTTGAAATTCCTCTAGCTACTTTTTGCCTAATGACAGCTCAATATTCAGCATTTTCTAAAACCAAAACGAAAAGAAAATTAAGCCTGACTGAAATTTTACTCAAGAAAAGCCACAATTCCTGACCTGTTCAGGCAGAGGGGTGGTAGCTGTTGTTTCAACTGTTCTTTTGAAGGAACTCAGACACCTAAGCCATCTCAGTGCTCTGGAGACCAGGGTCTTCTCTGCTGCCAGAGGCTGGGTGCTCCTTACCACATCCCAGAGCAGGGCAACAGAGCAGACACCCAGAGCCAAGCATTTTATTACATGTATTAAAACTAATCCTGGTATAAAATACTCTTCTGTGCAGGCTGGTATTAAGCCCTATAATATGCTTTTCATCTGTACCTCACCAAGTCCCTGAGCCTTCCTACCTGGTTATCCTCCACTAACGCTGTCCTGTAACTGAGCTGCACACAGAAACACAAGTACAAAGCTGCACTGGTACAACTGACCGAAAAATAAGCATCAAATTATTCCTGTTGAATTTCTGAGGTTCTGAGGCTTTAGCCACAGCAGGAATGCCTGTGAACCTAGAGACTGAGGGGGTAGAAAAATGCCCTGGTGCAACTGCCAGGTGCCATTCAGCTCCAGCCATGAAATCACAACATTTACTTTGTAGGGCTGTGCCTGTGTCTTGTCAGACGCACAGCCTCTCTCAGCACAGGAACAGGCTCTGTTCCCAGCTCTACCACAGACTTCCCGCATCCGTCTGGAAAAAAATCACTGAGAAGCACATCTGAAAAAATGTTACATGCTCAGCTCCAGACATTTGATCTAACACCTGGCCCAGCTCTCAGCCACGCTGGACACTGCAAACACTGTTGGCTTCGACTGGGGCACTTCTAAAATCCAGACCTGATGGGCAACGGGGATGGAGGGAACATCTGCTTCTTCATTGCGCTACACAGACTTCACACTAAGGTACCTTTTCAACGGAGCTCTGTACAAGTCAAACTAGTTAAACCAGTGAACAGTTGCTCTTTGTTCTGCACACATGCCAGAACACTAAAAACTCTCACAGTTTGGCACCAAAAAGACAGAGACCCAAAGCTAGTGACTGCTTTTAGAAACAAAAGCCATAAACTCTCTTAATTCTGTTTTCCCACATGTAAACAGGGGATGCCAATTCTACTTAAGATTCCCAGGCATCTGCAAAGCACTGAGAGCATCCCATAGAAAACATAAAAGCAGTACTTCTTACTTCATCTAATTTTTTTAAAGAAGTTAATGAGGTGCTGGCTGGACATTAGTAATGTTTGCTATGTGAAGCACAAAAGAAGATATTATTACACATGCTGAATACAGTGGCTTCTTTTTGACATTTCATCTGGTGTGTTATATTCTATCCTAAGTCAAGGAATAAGCCTGTGGAAATAGTTGAACACTGTAGATGGATCTAAAAGAAGAGAAATATAGTTTCAAAACTATTTCACTACCCTGTCAGATTTTTTCGCACATAGCTCTCCCTGTAGAGGTTCTGAGGAGGAATTCACCTGTGATAGCGTTTGTACATGGCAGGTGCCTCACTGGAGCAGGATACCCGCTGTGTGTGCACCACTACACACAGCAGAGCCCAGCATGCTGCTCTGCAGCAACAGTCTGCAAGAAAGGAGCACGGACCCTCATGGTCCAGCCACTGCTAGTGTTCTGGAGGCATTGTCTCAGCAAACAGGGCAGAAACGCACTGGTTACTCAGCCGCTGATTGCTCCTAATGCCGTGATTTTGCAAGCCCCGCAAGAAGCCGCATCATCCACAAGAGATCTGTGGACAGGCTTGGTGGGTGGGTGATGTCTGCTGCCATAAAAGAGCAGCCTGGGAGCTCGGGCAGCAAGGGTATGGCCAGCAAGTGTGCCTGTCGCTCCTCACCTCCCCGGGAGCGAGTCAGGCAGCACACATCCCTTCCTGTCATGCTCCACCAAATCTGCTGGGACATGCCACAGCCAGGGATCACTCCTCACTGGAGCTTTTTCAAATAAGCAAAAAAAGTGAAACGTCAAATAAAATAGAGTAAGAAAAGAAAAGTGGCATCTTGTGTTCCTCTGGTTTCCTTCATTCCCAGAAGTCTCTGCTGCCTTAAAAGAGTGGCGACATTTCTGAAAGCAAACCTTTTTGATAAATGATGCAGTTATTTATTTTGCAGAAAGCCAAGATTTGTCAAGATGCCGTTTTCAAAGTAACACAGCATCTAACAAAGAGAATCATAGGCAATTTACTGCATGACACTCCATTCGTCTCGGAGGAAGAAAGACCTTGTTTGACCCTCTCAAGATTTGAACCTGTAATTCCACTGAACCAAGGGCTTTGAAACCTGAAGCTCAGCAGTTTTCTCCCTGAAGATAAGACTAGGTTTTCCTGTTCCCCATGAATCACCACAACCCTACAGACTGCTGTGGAACATGAATTCCCCCTACACAGGAAGCACCAACATCTGTGCATCCCATCAGCAAAAGGTGACCAACGTGACTGTGCAGCCATCCATGACACCATCCGCTCCTGCCATCCAGGTGCTCCCAGGCTGGATACTGAGGGAAAGAGATCTTGCGCATGGGACACATTCTGTCTTCTCTGTGCTGCACCCTTGCAGGTAGCTTCACTATTTATGTCCACTTTAGCTTCCCCTGAGGTGTCAGACAGGCAAACAGGTTTGTTCACTGCCTAAAAATAAAAAAGCCCAGCAACTTTGCCCCATGCAGTGCTAGGGTATGTTTTATTGATTCCCCAGGAACAACGTGTGTGCACCCAGGAGCGAGTGCAGGAGTCACCAATGCCATCCCAGATTTGTATGATTTTAAACAGAAGATGAGAAACTTGGAGCTGATTTGGGAGCCCTGCTTAGCCTGAATCCCCTCCGCCCACCCCAGGACCTGGCGCTTCTTGCCTGGCTGAAAATGCAAATGCGAATGGAGTGAAACGCAAGCTTTACAGCCTGGATCAGCACCTTGCCTCTTCTGGGGAGCATGACCCCACCGGTATGATGAAACAGCCAGGGATTGCACCAGCAAGGACCTAAGAGACAAGCCCCAGGGCTGCACCATTCTAATGAGATAAACATGCTGAATTGCTCAACAGATCCTACAATGATCTGAGGGTAGAAGGACCTTGCTTTCATTTGCTGCTCTGCTGAATATCACACCCATGCCCAGCAAACCCATGCTGATGGGAAAGGGTTGCAGCCACTCGGGGCATGGTGGCTGTCCTAGGAAGGAATGTCCCCAAGCCAGGGTACAGGCATCCCTGTGCTGTGAGGGAGGGCTGGCTCTGGAAACCCAGTTATTCCCTCAGCTGCCAGTTGTGCCCAGTTGTGGCAGTGAGCTGAGCCCAGAAAAGTACTATGGGGTTTCTGAGAAGAGAAACCCACAGTTGTTGACAGCATTTTCCCCAAGTGTTACCCAAATCTGCAACGGTCCCAACAGGCTTATCATAAATTTTCCCTGTCAAAGCCTCCCTGGAGGAATCTCTCCTGACACCCAGGAGGGCAGACCTCCTGCCCTGGAGAGGAGGGAAGGAGGCGGCTGAGGTGGGTAACCAGACACTTCTCTGCTGTCTCTTCCCTCTGCTGTGGTTCAGAGCAGCCTGCCACCGGCACGTCTCCAGCGGTCGGACACCTTGGGAGGATGGCTGCTAGCCAGACAGGCTGTGGGAGCTGGGCTCTCTGCCCAGGACAAGGCCACAGGGAAGGAGAGGCTGTCTCCTGCCCTGGGTGCTAAACCCCCTGCTTTTCCCCAGCTCCCTTAGCTGTACCACCTGTGCTGTGGTTCGCAGGCCCCCTCTGTAGGCCCAGATGCAGAAAACCCATTTTCCATCCCCAGGGAGAAGTGCTGCCCTCCCACACAATTAGGAGATGCAACTGTCCTCATCCTGCCTGCAGGTTGTTTGAAAGATTGCACCTTTACACCAAACAGCCTTGGAAACAAGGAAGGGGGAACAGGCAGGTTTTATCAGGCTTTACTCTGAGGGAGGAGCAGGTTATGGTTAGATCCCAGGACATTGAATTAGGACATCCAGGGTGGCTTCTCTGCTGACGGACCAAGCAGCTTAGGTGGTGGCAACCCATGTCTGTAGAGCCTGATCCTGTTTAGCTCAGTTTCTCTGGTGAGGTCAGCTATGCTGCACTGATGCTGTCACACTGGCATAGTGTGTCCATGGGGGATCTGCAAAGCAGCTCTGAGAAAGACATCTTCCCCACCAACTGCCCACACTTTTTACAGTAAAACATTTTCTGATGTTCTGGTGTGGGGAAATGACATAGCCATTCCCATTCTGGTATTTCTAGTGCTTTTGATAACCAAAGAAACACAGGTAGCTCCAAGGAAATTTTCAGCTGGAGAAGAAATGGCAAGATGCTCCTCTACTCTGCACTGGAATATTGTGTCCAGATCTAGGTTCCCCAGTTCAAGAGAGACAGGGAATTACTGGAGAGTCTCCAGCATACAGCAACAAAGATGATTAAGGGATTGGAGCATCTCCCTGATGAGGAAAGGCTAAGAGAGCTGGGACTCTTTAGCCTGGAGAAAACAAGGCTGAAGGGAGACCTTATTTAGTATCTGAAGGGTGGGTTGAAGGAAGATGGTGCTGGACTCTTTTCAGTGGTTCCCAGTGACAGGACAAGGGGCAATGGGCACAAGCTGGAACATAGGAAGTTTCATTCAAATATGAGAAAAAAATTCTTTAGCGTGTGGGTAACAGAGCCCTGGAACAGGCTGCCCAGGGAGGTTGTGAAGTCCCCTTCTCTGGAGATTTTCAAGACCTGCCTGGATGCAGTCCTGAGTAATGTGCTCTGGGCAATCCTGCTTTAGCAGGGGAGTTGGACCAGATGATCTCTAGAGGTCCCCTCCAACTCTGACAGTTCTGTGATCCTGGGATGGGGAGGGGGAATTCAGGCCAAACAGGGCTCCCAGATCAGTTCCATGTGCTCCAGAGAAGAGCATCCAAACCAGAGCTGAACTGCAGTGTGGATGCAATTTGAAAAACGCAGAGATCAATCAGCTCTGCTTCAGCATAGAGATGATGGAGTATCCAAGCGCACAACTTGCCATGTGGGTACCAGCAGCATCACCCCCTTTTCTCCCCTTCTGCCCCTCCATTGGCATAATCTCCTGCCCAAGCAGGTGAGCAGGAGCAGGGTGAATGTCTGCATCTGCCAACCCCACGAACTTGGGTCAGAGGGAGCTGCTGTGGGATACCTGTGCCTGTTCTGCCCCAGGCCCACAGTGGAGCCAAACCAGGGCATGCTCACAGGGCTTTAGCAGCAGGAAGAATTATCAGAGAAGCGGTTGTGGCCTTGGATCTTAATGAGACTCATTTCCAAAAAAAGCCCATGGTCTCATTGCAGTTTGTAAGCAGAAAGGGATCACCTGAGGACTTTGAAAGGGAAAGAAGAGGTAACTTCATTAGCACTACAAGAGCAGAGCTCGGCAGGAAGGGAGAGTGGAGAGTTGAGCCCAGGCCACGCACATGGCAGGACAGCTTTCTGCTCCATCTGTGGTAGGGACATTGGAGTATGCTGGATTCCAGGTTAAAGGAATACACACTTGTGCATACTCTTCTATAAGCAAGTGAGATGCCACTTAAAGGTCACACTGAAACTGGCCTCTCTGTGATTCCCTAGGAGTAAAATAGGATTTGCGGCTATAGTAATTAAAGGGAAAAATACCAGAATTGTTGTTTAGGCTGCACATAGCCTGGGATCTGGTTTCAGGGGCTTTGCAGGGACATTCCATGCCACTTCCAAGGACTTGTTAAAAAATACTTTATACCAGCAGAGTTCTGTGGTATTTTTTTTCAGCTAGTCCTGCAGGCTACCATGGGGAAATTCGCTATAAGGATTTCTGTAGGACTCTGACTCACACAGGAACTTTTATTACTGTTTTTAAATATTTGACTGCCTTTTGGCTGCTGGCAGAAAAGTTATTAAATGTTTTACCAGACGTGGCCAGAAACTCTTTAAAAACATCTTGGCCTGGCATAAAGCATATGTCTCTAGTTATCTCTGTAGCATGTGCTCAAAGCTTTCACATGTCCCTTGGCAGTGGAAGAAACTTGGGACCTTCATGTCTCTAGGCTGTGGATAAACAGAGCTTCCAATGTCCTGTGTTCCTGTGAGTAAATCTTCTGGTATGCAAATACTGCAGCTGCAATGAGCAAGATATATCAAATTTGCAGGACTCAAAAGGCCGGGGCCCCCATACAGACTCTAGGTTATGGTTCATATGCACAGCTCTGTGCCCTGATGCTGCCAGGATCCATCTATTCAGCCACGCAACCCTTACTCAGGGGATTAAATTGAGTGAGGAGCTCTTGCTCTTGCAAGAAGTCCTGTTAATGTCACTTGGTCGAGTGACATTTTCAGTACTGTGTGACATATTACTTCTTTGTTCAAAGCCCTTTCCCCTCCTTCATTGTTTTTTCTCTCTTCATCTTCCTCACACAAATTAAGCTGAAACAAAGAGAAAGCATCACACAGACCAGATCAGAGATGAACTCTGTCCCAGCACGGCAGGGAAGAAAGCAGGAATAAAATCACTGCCTGTTTCTGCTTTCAGAACAGCAGTAAACAGGGTGTTCTGCTGAAGGGGCTGTTCATCAGAAGTACTTGTGCCTGTGTTTTGTTGCTCTACTCCCTGATTATTTTGCTGTGCTACAGTGATCAAAAGCAGAAGGTTATCGCTAAAAGTGCCTGCTGATTACCTCTTTACATAGCTCTCCTTCAGGAAAGTAATACAATTTCAACTTTTCTGCATCCCTCCATGGTCATCCCTGGACCTGAACACACCTGCAGCACTGATAAACAGAAGTGCATAAGTGGAAGGAGAGAGGAGGACACCAGAGCAGGCTGGAAGCAACCCAATTCCTACTCCATGGAGTGGGAGTATGCCCAGGCTGCCTCCACTTTACAGGGGTTACCTCTAAAAGAAACAACTCTGATACTGCTCATCACCTAACCTCAGCAGCTCAGATTTGCTGGAGGTTTCGTGCTCGAGCAGCCAGCCTCCTATGGGCTCCTTCCTCTTCTGGCACCAGTGCTGGAGCAGAGCAGCTTGGAGCTAGCTCAGGGCTGTCCCTGCAGGCTTTGCTGTAGGCAAATCTCATGTGTCCCACAGCTGTCAGCAAGGTTGAACTCTGGTGTAATTCAGGGGAGATTCAGGTCCAGCCTGAATTTCATTGCAGATTAACCTCAAATTCCCACATTTCAGTGGCTTCTGCTTGGGTGCATATGACAGGATCAGACCTCGCTGGGCTGGAGGTACAGAATGACCACCTGAAGATGGAAAAGGGCTCACAGGTGCCCTCCTAGGTACAAGCCCTCCCTGGTCCCAGCCATGCCCCTGCACCGCACCAATACACACCTTCACCAGCTGCATCCAAGCCATCTCTCCCTGCACTCGCATGTTATCACTAACACCCACGCAGGCTCAGTGGGAGCGAGCTGCCAGCCCCCGCTGCATCCATCTCCCGAAACCTGAGGAGCAGGATGGGTTTAGTTCTCAGGTTGTTTCCTCCCACGGGTCCGAAAATGCCCTGAGCAGCCCTGCATGTCCCGGGGAGCCAGGCAGGGCAGACCCCGGCATTAGCAAGGGCCGCTGGTGCCCTCTGTTGTCACAAAAAAATATAGGAGCTACTGAGGAGTGGGATGTGCCACCCAGGACGGATTTCAGGGCACCGACCTCTTTGGGGTGCAGGTGTTCGCACAGAACTGAGCCTGGCAGCTCCAGGGAACAGCCTGGGATGACTGCAATTAGAGCTAAATGGGCTTAGCTTGGGGTTTGGGTGCCACTGGCATCCACACAGGGTAAGCACGGCTGCTCCTTGACTCCGTCACCCGCTAAGGGATCTGCTGCATCAGCCAGGGGATCTCAGAGCATCCCTGGATATTGTTTCTGCCTTCCTAAATAGTTACAGGGATGTATCTGAAACAGTCTACGGAAATCTACTTTTTCTTTACAAAAAGGGGTGCGGTGTTGGGGTGGGTGAGGGCTGATGCCTTAATACATGTGGTGGCAGTGAGTAATCTCTGCTGAGAACTGGGTTCAGCCCCTGCTGCCCACCTCAGAGAAAAGCTGCCAATTCAGATTGCTTTTCACAGTGCAAAATACCAGCAGCACCGGCTGCTCTGAGCAGTTCCCTAGGCTGGACACAGGATCACACCAAATACTTGCAGGGCTGTAAGTGCTGCTAACAGTGATCCTCACCCACACTCCTGGTGCTGCTCTGTCCCCTCCCACCTTTACCCTGCCAGCCAGGCCACCAGCCACAGAAAGCACTTTTCTGGGCTGACTTTGGGTTTCAGAGTGCCTTTCTGGTCACCCACATCTCAATGCACTTGTTCACCATGAGCTGAGGCTGGTCCCTCCGTCTGCTGGGTGAGGCTGCAGTAGGGAAAGGACGGACAGGCAAATCAGGTTTGATTCAGAGTGACGGGGCCAAGTCTGAGTCCAGATAACTCAAAGAGCAGAGCCTCTTTTTTTGTCAAAGATACTGAAATCTCCAACACAGAAGGCTACAAGGTGGGAAATGTGCTTAGGAAAACTGAAATATGTGGTTTGTGATTTTTCCTGTGGTCCTGGCTCAGAAACCCAGAGTTCGGGCTCTGCAGCCCGTGGCCCCAAAAGACTCATCTAACAGTTCAGCCTACAGCACAACCTCCCCTCCACCTTCTGGAGGGGCAGTAACACTTGCACCAGCCTCCAAGCAACGGCAGGGCCCTGAGCAGAACTCAAGGACCAGGTTTTGGGCTTTGTGAAGACAGGTTTCAGCCTCCCACCCCATTCCCAGGCACAGCAGGGAGCTTGCATTCTCTACTCACCTACTAACAGGGGCCAAGCCCTGCTGAACAGACATCCATGTGTTTTGAAGAGTCCTCAGGCTCAGATGCATTTCAAGGCTTGCAGATGATAACGATGATACAGACATCACCTTAAAAATTAATATATGAAAATCAGTTCTTAACTGGACTAGACAGATTTGACTCTCTTCAGAGCAGAACAAACATGAGTAGCAAGTGGCTGGTTTCCACCTCCACAGCAATGGTCAGCTGTAATTTGTATGCACATCACAAGGCAGCAGTAGTTAAGTATTATTTTAATACTAATTTATTTAACACCCATCACAGAAAAACATCCTTATTGCCTAAATGTTTATGTAATTAAATCTTAACATTTATTGTTATTAGAGATGAAAGATAAAATGCTACCTGGTCAACTCAGTATAAATTTTACTCTTTGTGAATTATCTCTGGGGAGATGCAATTTCTCCATATTTGTTATTAAAAAATAGCTGCAACAATTGCAGCTCCTGATTGCTTGTTAACTTCTTGCTAATTGCAATTACATACTATATTCTGTAGTTTGGGAACGATATAAATGACATACAGAAAATCACTCCTAAAAACACTCTGTATTGCTTCCTTCAAACCCCACAAACTCTCCTGCCTCCAAAGACCTCATCCTGAATATCTGCGGGAATTATAGGCTAAGGAATGATGGACACAGCGGGAGCAACTCACCAAGCCCTGAGAACGAATATCAATCAAATCCTGTGCAGTGCTGTGCCCCGAGCGCAGCTGACCCTCCACACAAGTCAGAGTCTTTATCTGAGAGGGCAACAGGACTCAGTTTTTCCACCAAACCCACGTTTTTCTCGCATGGGCTATCTCAAATTATGCATCATTTCATGAGCATTCAGTCGCCCAGCAGAAATGCAGCATAACTCAGTGATTTGGACTGTTCTCACTGGGATAACCGAGAGCAGATCTTACACTCCCCATGCCAGCCACTGGAGCGGGCCCCAGCCCTGCAAGGTGCTCCCTGCAGACGCAAGCCTCTGCATGGGTGGCGCTGCTCCCGGTGGATATTTTTAGAATGATGATCCTGAAAATTGTACTTTTCAAAGTAATATGCTAAATATAGCATTTGGCCAGTGCAGTTTACTCCATTTGACCCTGTATTTCTCCTGGAAAGTAGGATTTATACCCAAACTCCATGTTTTTGTGGGCTTCTGGATTCAGAGATTAAACATACAGTAAAACCAGATATCTCCCCATTGCAGATAGAGAAAAAGCACAGAATTCTCGTCATTTTAATCACCCCGGGAAGATCAATGGATAATTTTATGCTTTTTTGTGGAGAAGGACAGAACAGGGAAAGAAAAAAAATCACATATATCGATTCCCAGGCATCAGTGAAACGAATAATAGGGTGAAATGTCCTACGTAAGTTCTTTGCAGGTCTTGTGAAAGCTGCCAGCCAGGGAAATGTAGCTGTGCATGTAGGTTGTGATTATGCTAAAGAGGCACTAAATTAGTACATTACATGCCCCATTTAGCACTACTGTGCAAAATCTGAGAGTACTAATACATTTTGTTTCTAGGGTCAAGAATCATTAAAGAATGGATTCATGGTCATTCATTAGCTAGGAAATTAAAGTTTGACAGCTGCTTTTCAGTTCTGATTTTTCTTAAATGGCAGTATTATATTAGAAGGTGCTTTTCTTTTTTTTTCAAACCTTCCAGGCTATAGAATGGTGTCATCCCTAAAGCACAGTATTCCCGAGTCATCCAGCCACACTTACTTTGTAGGAGTCCTGTACGGTTTTGGGGATTATTTACAGGGGCTGAAAACATTGCTATGTGCTATTAATAGAGAGTGGTTTATTGCTTAGCTATATGGTTATAAATCCAGGTTTGGAGTTGCAACAGCACTTCTGTGAGGTTTGCATTACAAAGGAATCATACGTTGTGCAAGCAGAAATGAGGCCCTGTGGTCCTCTGTGGCCAGGAGAGCAAAGGGAAGTTATGCCTGCATAGTCAGAGAGAATGAACCCTTTCATTAGAACAAAAGGAGCAAATAAACCAACAGTCCTGTCCACTCTCAGCCGGGGCACAAGATAGGAGAAACCCTGCTTGCCCACTAAGGTAAGCATTTAACACAGGGCTCTGAGAAAGTCCTTAGTAACTCCAAGAAAATTCCCTGGATTAGGATCTCCATTCTACAAAGCCTCTGCACGTGAGAAGGTTCCCTGAGCTCAATGGTACAGCTCACATGAATACATGCCATGTTGCAGACATAAGTGTTTGCCAAACTGCCTTCCAGTTGACAAAATGTGTAGTCCAAGGGAGAGATTAGCTCACACTCAAGATGGCTTTGTTCCCCATCTGCAAATACATAAGCAGAGACATTCCACTTTTCCATTTTCCAGTTTGCTCTTACGAAATTTCTATCAACAATAGAAAGGGTCTTTCTTGTCCCACACAACGGCTATCCTAACGAGAGCTATGTTTTACACCTCCATTGCGTTGCTCTTCCTGACACACCTCAAAGCATTTCCTACACTACAGCCAACATTTGAGCATCCTGACTGTCCTAGGGAGCTAACCCTGATTTCCTGCATGAATATAACTAGTTACGTGCTGGTGTCTCTGAAGAACTGGTACCTCTCTCTGTGAAAAAGTAGCACTGAAATGGCAGCTTTGCATGGAAGAAAAGCTTAAGGAGGGAGGGGAAAAATAAGAAAAAAATAAAATAAGAAAAAGAAATAATATGAAAACCCAGCAGCTTGGAGCCTTCTATTGATCAGAGCCCATGGGCTGCCTTTGATTAATAATCCCTACATCAGTACCATAACTAATGTAATACCCAAATACATTGTACTAAAAATGCCAACACTGAGTTGGATTGATCTGGTTATTTGTGCTACAAGAAACAATCAGTCCCAGTCAGAAAAACAGTGACATGACTGACTGTGTTGCCAAATAGGAAAATTTAGAAGAAAATTATTTCACATTCCACTTGCCACAAAACCATCCCACCCAAGCAGGTTAGCAAATAACCCGCTAAACTTACAAAGTACATCTGAAAAAACTAGGATGCTTAGAGAGCCAAAACAGACTAAACTCAATAATTTATTCATTAGAAATTATTTCCTCTTATAAATTGGTAGAATCGAAAGGCCATATTTTATACTGATAAAGCATTGCCCCGTTCTGCAAATCCTGTGCTCTTTGTCAAATTTATGGTGAATGCATTTCCCTTTTGCTGAAATGTTACTCTCCCCAGAAAGCAGAGCAACAGATATGGGGGTCTTCTGCAGCAGAATGACCTGCCCCTACCCTCCAGGATTACTCAGTTGCTCTAATATACCTTGCCATTACTGTGCTCCTAGTCCAGGGGTGACAAGATGCAGAAGCTTGGTCTTGAGCACGGTCTGATTAGAAGGAGCTACCCTGGGATCACATCACCAAGAGGCAGGATCTCCAGTGATCTCCAGTGAGCACCTCAGAGCCTTCATGGTGTGCAGTGTTTCTTGGACCCCGTGAATGCACAAAATGCAACTGAAGGTCTGTTATAATCAAGTGATTCCAGGAGCTGCAGCCCTCCTGAGAACACAGGGGTAACCAGAAAACAAACAATCCAGATCCTCAAAGAAAACCAGAGAGCCAAAGCCAGCCAGCAGGCTAGATGCTGTTTCTTCTACCCTGCTCAACTCCCATTTATATTTCCTGGTACAATCACAACTGAGCAGAGGAGGGGACCCAGACAACTCTGCTGTGCTGGGACCAGCCCTCAATAGCCCCACAGTCGGGTATGGCCATATTGTGCCCTTTCCTGTTGCTGCTTTCTGCTGCTAGCCCCATCACAGCCTGGCAGCATCTCCGGCCCATCTCTCACAACACTGGCAATTATTCTCTTGCCAGGCTGCAAAAAACCAACTATAATTAACATCTTCTGGAGAAGCCCCCTCCCTGCCACCCTAGAAAAGATGCTGCAGGAGGCAGATGTGCAAGCCCAAGGCGGCAGGGCAGAGGAGGGTGGCTTGAAAATGCTCGATGAGTCTCCTGGATCGAGCGTTATCTCCTGTTTCTTTTGAGAGCCCACAAGAGACAGCCTTCCCAAAGCAACCTCTGAGGTGGCCCATTCGGCTTTTGTCTCCCTCAGCAAAAAATTTTCTGCCCCAGCGGCTCCGAACAAGGCTTCCATTAACTCCGTCCCCGCGAGAGCAGCACGTGGGACAAAAAGCCCAACACTGCGTCCTGGCCCTCAGACAAGCCTGGAAACAAACGTTGCAGGAATTTGTCAGAATAAAATCACCCGCTTGGTGTCACCGCATACATTTACCTACCTCAGCGCCTATTCAGGGCCCTTCCAAAAGGGCAATATTAACAGAGAGGGATCGGACACCATCTCTATAGCAACACCACCTTGGAAAAATTACGGTTGCCCCAGCAAAGGGAATCCCCATTTTAGAAGCCTCACCAAGTCTAGGGGCTACTCCTGATTTTAAAACCAATTCCCCTTCAACTTACTTTTGTTCCTTGCAGTAATAACATTTAAGCAATGAGAAAGTGGCAACCTGAGCAGGAGGAGTAGGGCAAGTGGAGGATGCCTGGCACGGAAGAGATGTAGCAGAGCTGTGGTGTACAGCGCTGCAACACACATGTCTGTCAACAAAGTAATTCATCAGCACCTGAAAACTAGGATGAAAAGCATAGGTAAGAGTTCCACTTTTCATCGAATGAGTAATTTCTTCTTTCCTCTCCAAAAAAGTTCTTGAAATTAAATAGTGTGGGGAAAAGAAAGGCAAGAAGAGCAAAGAAAGCTGTTAGAGAGCATGAACTGCAAGAGGAAACAAGAACTTGATACTGCACAGGATGTTAGAGCCAATCTAGCCAATGATCCTTTAACTCTTTAAATCAAGGGGGCAGATCCACTGCATTAGGGGTAGAAATGAATGAGAATTTAAGTATACCCCAAACTGGATGAGCCCAATGCCGCAGTTTGTGCGTACGGACATGTGAGCCCGAGAGCTGTGACTGGGTGACTAACGGGAACAAGCATGAGAGACAGTGTCATCCAGGAAAATCAGCCCATGCGGCTTCTACACAGGGTTTATACATTGCAGAGACAGCAGCAACCTCCATCTGCATGCTTTTTATGCTAGCGATATGATCAAACCTTTAGCCCCTGGTAACACTTTCAGTGTTGGAAAGGATTCCCAACACTTAGAAGTTTGGGTCTCAGGTGTTGAATTTCTAACTTTAGTATGCAAGAAGCAGTTCTGGAAGCAGGTGGTCTAGCAGCTTCTTGACATGATTCTTGACAATTTACGGCATTGATCTGCATTAAAACCAAAGGAGAAAGCTTGAAATAGCCCCATAATTATGCTGCAAAGAAATGTTAGATGACCTTCCATTAACACCTGCTCTGTACCGAGTGCTGAGCATCAATTCACACTAAGATGAAAACTGGGCTTGTAGCTATGCTTAATATAACAGTGCTCACTACCCCACTGCTACCCCCCAGCTGCAGATTTTCCACCTGCACATCAACATCCTAGTGAAGGTATCCTGAATGACGGGATGCTCCGTAGCAGATCCTTATCTGGAGCTCCGGGATCTGCTCCCAGGAGAGAAAGTGGAACAGGTAGAAAACCACTCCAGTAGAAAACTCCACTGCATGGCTCGTAAGATCACATATCTATGGTTAATGGTCATAACAGCAAATGCTCTCCTCCAGACACCTGCCAAAAGCTTTTAGAGACTAGCATGGTCCAAAGACAGGCTCCCTTCTCAGTCTCTGCTTCTGCCCTTCTAGATTTACTCAATAACCTTTTCTGGAAAGTGATTCTCTGGGACCCAATTGTAAGAAATATTTAGAGGCTGATGCTGCATGTAGTAAACAGCACAACCCTTGGCAGCAGTAAACCAGACCCTTTCCCCTTGGCTGTGACCACAGCTTCTCTTTATTAAGCTCTTTATGTCATTAAGTGGCCCCACTGGGAACAGCAGAAAGCACAACTGGGAACATTAATGAAGATCTACAGCATTACAAGAAAAATCTCAATGAATCAATGCTTCATGCTTTATTGCCATGGTTGTGACCTGTCCCGACTATTAATGGGAGTTTGAAACGGGAGAGACCTCCTCTTCTTCTCTTTCTCCCTTGAGGTGTCTGTACCGCTCAGCACCGACAGCTGCTTGCAGGCCACAAAGGTGACTCTGGCTGACTTGTTGCCCTCATGCATCCCTTGAGTCAGTCCCTATCCAAATGGTGCAGACACCGGCAGCTGGGACCAACACTGGCTCTGTCACACTTCTGTCAGCTGGCGGCAGCTATGTTCACTACAATAGCAAACACTCACCTTCTCTTGTGACAGAAATGAGCCATCAATGGACACTGGGGCTCAGGATTGCAACCTGTAGGGAATATGAGGCAGAAAGGGAGAATTATGAGATTTTTGTCCTCTTTAAAAAGAACCTAAAAATAATGCATAAGACACCAGCTTGCACAGATGAGAAGCAGCTCTCACATCCTAAAATGAAGATCCGAGGCACATGTTCAAAGTGTGCCTTAGGAACCCAGGTGCATGGCTGGGGGATTAGGAAAGGGCTTTACACCTGCCCACACTCACTCACAGCTGGGTTCATATACCCATAAAACAGCTTATAGCAACAGGAGGGATTGGGCAAAGGAAGGGGTCAGGGGATGAAGCTTTGTGATTGATGAAAGGTGATTAACAGAGATCCACATCAGACACAGCTGTGCTCTGCAACTGCCACCACCATCTCTCCCCTAGGTCCCATGTCCTGTTGCATGATGCTGGGGAATGAAGACTGCTTGAGAGGTTCTTGCACCAATGCTCTGAGGGCAGGGACTGTCTGTGGTAACTGACCTATGCTTTTCTGCACTGCATCACGCTATAGAGGCACATGGGCTTCTATCTGCAGGAATAAAAATTGGTGAAAAACTTGGAAACTTCATCACATTTTGCTCACATTTCATGTACATGGTTGGCAAATAAACCAGTGACACTCAACTGCTCATTAAATTCTATACTTAGGGTCATTCAGCCACAGGGTAGGGAGTTACATACATGTACCAATCCATGGCACAAAAGCAGCTCCAAGGCTGTCTGCAGAATCATTCTGCCACACAGGCCCTGGTTTTCCCTTGTTCTTCTTAGTGCCTGGTATAGTAATTTTCCCTTAAGAGTAGTGGCAGTGACTACATGAAATGAAATGATTTTGCATTTCTTTGCAAAGATTTTTTTTTTTGTAGGGATGACTCCTCTCTCCAGCAATAGCAATATGACAGCTCAGTATTTGTGTAGGACAGAACTGAAGGGACACAGCAGTGATAAGGCTTACACAGAGAATATAAGGGTTATACAGGGGTTGTGGATTTTTAAAGCTTTCCAGCAGGCATCTTTATGGCACACTTGACAGTGTCCCAGGACATTGATAATGATGCTCACACTGGTACAAATCAATACTATCCACATTTCTCCAAGATTCTGCTTTCCTGCAAAAAGGAAACAGTTGCCTATGGCAAGGAAGAAACAAAAAATATGGATTTATCTGTGTTTCCTATGAATGTGTGGCAGGCAGTCACAGCCATCTCTTCCTAAACCTGCTGTGGTTTTGATAAAAAAAAAAAAAAAAAAAAAAAAAAGGGGGGGGGGAGGTGGAGTTGGGCTGTGGGGCTGCCTTGTGAGACTCCTTACCCCTCACAGCAAGGGATCAATTTACCCAGGAAAACACTTAACACTTCCCCACCTTGCCTTTCTTTAGGCACAAACCACAGTTCCTGCTCTCTCTCCAAACCCTTTTCCTCCTCACTAGCCCATCAGTGCCTCTTAGTCCTCCAAGTGTGTCCTCCTCACCTTGCTGAGTGACCACCACCATGGAGTAAGCCTTGATATGGGCAGGATGTGCTCCTGCCACTTGACCCAGTGTTACTGACACAGTGGTGACGTCTGTCGTCAGGAGAGGAGTAGCCCCAAGCAACCTGTCTGGTAACTTGCACAGCAAGTATGAGGAAGCTGCAGCTGAAGACTTGTCTGGTACCACATAAACATTTATCCAAGTGTCTGTGATGGGCTTGCCCTGCCCTTGCTACCAGGCAATTTAATTTCAGGGATTTAAAACTTCAGAGAGTACCTGAAAGTACCTTCCCCCCATATGGAAAATCCCAGAACAAGACAGTGCACAGCTGACCCTTCAGCAGCCTCCAGTCCAGGAGGGTCACAATTAGCCCTAAAAGAACACATAGAAGGGACATCATCTGTTTTGGTCTCTCTGCTGAAAAGAACAATGGAAGAGCCTGTTAGCAACATCTTATGCCAAAATCTGCCTTTAACACCCCTACAGTGACCAATTCTGTTAGCAGCAGTCTCCCTGCCCCTTCATAAGCACCTCAAGAACGAAGTGCAATGCCGGGTCCAGGAGTCCAGCCCCAGCTCATGCTGCCTTATTATCTTCTCAGCATTGTTTAGTCTTTGTCTCTAACGGAGATGGTAAACTCTCAGGGGCAGTGACCATGACTGAGTTCACTGAGTGCCAGACAACTGCTGCAGCTCATTTAATGATAATACAACTCCCATAGGCCCATTGTCTTAAGTGGAAGTTTTGGCTAAGTGAAGACTTCAGGGATTTGCCCAATAATAAGTCAGTAATTCAGGATGCACTTAAAGCACATTCAATGTGCCTTTGCAGCAACATCCTTGGGAAGTGAGTATTTGTACTCCAGAGCACAACTGTGAGGAAGTCTAATATTAATTAGGAAGCAAACTCAAGGGCTCTGAATAGGCCCTTATAACAAAAGATCTTTTATTGAATAACTGTAGAGGAGTGCAATGCTGAAGTTTTCATACCAAAGTAACAATAAATGAACTGCAATTAATGCCTTTAAGACCAGTCTGTAAGTTCGATCTTAGCTTAAACAAAACAAGGAGCTTCTAAAAACATCTTTTAAAAACTGTAAGAGGAAAAAAAGAATGGATATAAACTTAAATAAAATACACAGGTTGATTCAACCTGTTTCAGCTGATAAACGGTGTGGTACTTGTTCTGTGCCAAAGTGACACTTGACCTCTATATATCTTCTTAATGAAGTCAGCAGAGAAAGACACCCAGTGAGCCTTTGTAACACTGCAAGCGAGTTGCAAGCTGGGCTTCACTAATGGGAGCTGTCACTTGGGTTTTTCCAGGTCACAAACTAAGAAGAGCAATTAAATCAAATTGGAGGCTGTACAGATTGGAGCAAGCCTCAATAGACCAGGTACCTAAATCATTAAAGACATAGTTCTTTTCCATGATAAATTGTTGAGGAGAGTGAAACATGCTGCTGGTCATTAATCTAGGCTAATCAGCTTGAAAGCTGGGTTGTTTTATTTAGTAATTAACTGGTTATTTGAAAAAAATGATACATGGCCTATAGAGCTGCCATCCAGCAGATAATAATGCAGAGCAGTGGGGAATCTCTTGAGGGCAATTCATGCCTTTTCAATTACAGCCATTGGCAAACTCTGAAAAATGGCTCTAGGTTTGTATTGACACACAGTAAAGAAACACACTCCAATGAACATAGCAGGCATCTTGTTGCATGCTGGTAATTGCTCTGGCCTGCCCCTTACACAAACTGCACTAGAGCGAACCAAACATTTTTGAGGTGTCCTTCCTCCCATCCCTTGGATTTACAGTCAGTGTTTGTCAGACCCTTCTGCTGGAATTGGGGGAAAAGAGCTGCTGTATGTCGATGGTCGGGTCTGCCATGTAGGGGGCCCTGGCCTAGTCTTTCAGAGGTAGAGGCTACATCTCCCCACCCCAATGCAGAGTAACCAGTCCAGATTTCTCTAAAAGTGCTCTATAGGATCCCCAACCAACTGAGACTGAATGCAGCCTAAACAAAGAAGCTGAAGTCTATTTCCTGGGGAACCTGCTGAGCAGGGACACCAGGCAATCAGTCCCTGCTGTCCCACATGCTAATTGATGGACAAAATACACAAGACCTGCTGTCTATCTTCATGTTGCAGCAAAATCAGAGCAAGAACGTCTCTTTGCAAGAACATACTGTAGGAACAGTGTGGTAGTCCTCTAGGAGCTAGCCAGTCCCATTTGCCACGTGAGTGAAAGGTCAGTGTCTCCCAGATTCAGCCACAGCTACGACAGGCTTTTTCATTCTCAGCCCTTCCAGTCATCTTGCACAGGAGCACCTAACTCCCTTGCCCTAGACTTGGATGTATAAGCAAACAGCTTTCCTTTAGTGACTGAGACAGGTCTTTCAGCCTCACCAGCAATTGCTCCAGGTATCTACAAAAAACCACTCAAATGCAGGGATCCTGTAAGTGAACCCCATGTCCCCAGAATGGATTTTTGTCCTTTGTTAAATACAAAGGACAGGAGAGAAATAAAAATTCTGCTGGAGAAAAGAGGTTATACTGAATATATAGACAACAGGTTTGGCTCAAAAACTTCCTGAACCACAAGATGCTGGCAGATCACACCAGAGTATCATGCACACTTGTCCTGTTTTTCACTCTACCCTAGACATGTGCTGCTGGTAAATGGAGATAGGATACTGGGCTACCTGGACCAGTGGTCTGATGCAGCATGACTGCTCTTTTGTTAGGTATGTTCTCTCTCCCAAGATTCAGAGGAAAAGAAATGTGTGGCTGACAGCAGAAATAGGAATCCAGGCTGGAGGTAAGGGCAGTACCATTAGTAGGCGGGTAAGTGCTGTGCAGATGGAAGGGCTTGTTGCCCAGTCACTGTATCTAACCAACTGTACTTCAAAAAATGTATCTCTCTCTATATTTAAGAGTCTTTGATGGAGATTTTGGAGGCAGGAGGAGAAAAGAAAGAGCCTGTTCAACAGGGCAGGAATTAGCATCCTCCATGTAGAAGCAGCATCCACCATTCACACAGAGCTTGCAAATAGTGGCCAGGCAGGGTCATTAAACCTGGTTCTGGGGGTCAGGAGAGCCCCAGAGCCAGCAGCATCCCACAGAGCAAGCAAAGCAAGCTCCAACCAGCTTAAAAAAGCAGCTGTTAATGAAAAACTTTACCAGGAAAGCAGATCACATCAAGGCCACACAGAAGCTTCAGATCCTTTAAGCTGCACTTTGAAGACCAGTGGTGATAGACCGACAGATAAAGGCAAGGTCACAGGCCATCAAGACCCCCTCCAACATACCGTGCAGCTGAGTTGGAAAAAAGAAGAAAAATCATTGTTGCAATTTGACTAAACATTATAAACTAAAAATAGCTGAATATCTCTGATTAGGAGAATTCCAAAGGCTTACAATCCTTGCCACTTGGGGTCCAATTTTTCTCTCTTTTATTATGGGCATTAGGTTTTGGACAATACCAGGGCTACAAAGGGCATATGTTAAGTTAGTCTAAGCCTGCACCACGCGAACCTTTGCACCCTATAGGCTACTTTGTCGAGTATTTCTGTCTCCAAAAGAGCTGTAAAGGCTGCAGTTTTTCTGGCAGCAGCCAGTACAGCTCCCATTAACGCATGTTTCATGAGTATAATTTTCAACAGTATTAGTAATTGTCCTCATAAAAGTCCATGAGAGGAACTTAATGGACTAGAATGTTTTTATTTCCACGAAATTCCCGCTCTTTTAAAAGCTCTCCATGCCTGGATTAAATATATTCTACTTTAAGACCTCGACCAACTGTTTCCAGGCATAAACTTTCTTACTTCAAGCGCACTAAGGCCAACTGAAAAGCAAAGTGATCTAAAGTTCTGCCAGACCCTGCAAGTTGGGTTGAAAAAGTCAAAGATGAAAGGGATGCACCTGCCACTCACCCTCAGATGACCAGGGTGTGACTCTAGGGAATCAATAGCTCTAAGCAAGGATTTTTTTGACTGCACCAAAGACCTCATCAGCCTTTGGGAATGGCCACTGCAAGGACTGTCCCACAAGGGATGGAAACCAGCCAGCTATAGCCACAAAAATGTAAAACCATGGTCCCATTCCAGACCAGAATCTCAGACCTGGAGTCAGGTAGTGGAGGGGTAACAGCCAGGATTGCTGAGCTGCTTCTGTGTGTTTGGCTCATTCAGCCACTCTTGGTTTCCATCAGCAAAGCAGGGTACCATCTCTGCAGGCACAGAACACTCTGATCATTGAAAAGCAACAGCACAAAAAATTCTGGCTGAAGCTGGGACCGTCTGCTTAGAAACCCAGCTTCAATACCTTTGCTTCGGCAAGGAGGAAACAGAATTACTAACCTCTAAATTCAACTTTCAGTCATAATTACCACTCTGGGGAAACACGTCTAATTCAAAACCCAGTAGGTAAGAGGCAGAACGAGATCTCAGTGCTGGAAGCTACAGCACAAACTCAAAGTAAGGTGGTAATGCTTATCAATGACTGCAATAAGCTTAGCAAACTTACCTGACGACAAGATACATCACAGAAGATCGTTAAATCAGTCCTCCATGTTTCTTTATTGCAGATGTCTCTAGCCCAGCCAGAAGTTTGAAGTTTGGTGCAGACGATCACCGTCCTGGTCTTGCCACCTAGAAATATCATGCAGTAAGAATTGAAACACTTGTTACAAACTGCTTAGGAGTAGGTAATGGATTTTCATTTTTTCCTTGACATCTCTAAATTGTCCAAGAAAAGCTGTTATAAGAAAATAAGAAATCTAAGATGTAAAAATACTTTTTTTTATGAAGTATTTATCTTTCACAGGAAAATGAGCTTGTAAAAACAATCAAACAAGGAAAAGCACAAAACCAAGGACTGGCTCATATATTTCATGCCTAGCATCATTGAACTCCTTTGATTTCCAGTTTTAGTGGAAACCAGAAGCAGGAAAAACTTCACTTACGTCAGAGTACCGCCACCTAAGCAACCTTGAAAACCCAAGATTAACGCTGATGGAAAAAAATCCAAGGTGATCATCAGTGTGCATTGTATCTCAGAATCTCTCTCCTGTGGACCAAACACCTCATCTCAGGTGTACCTTAGACCTAACAGGTCTGTTTTCAGCTCATCATAAACTAAAACGATGCATGCTATCTTGAAAATGTTTGCTTGAGATGTTATATAGCTAGCTGGCAAACCTTTTATCTTTATTGTTAAATAAATCCCTCGGTTTTGCATGTGGGTGTTTGACTGGGACAATCTTTTCTGTGTTAATTCTGCCCCTGTTCTTCATTAGAGTAATTGCAAGCAAACTTCACAGCACTATGAAATCACATTGATGACTGAGCAAAACAAAACTAACAGGAATGACATTCTGGGGGACTGGAAAACCAAAATACTGACAAGAAGAGGAATTCCACAAACACTTGGGAATTTATGTCATAGTTCTTCAAAACTTTTTTGACTAAGACTTTGCACACCCCCTCAGACCTCTGTCACCTAACAGGATGCAATTCCAAGGGGATACTTTTGTCTCTTGGCTCTAAATTAAGCCTTACATACAGGAGAGCTATTTCCAGAAAGACACAGAAAGGGGATTTTAGACACAGCATACTTCAACAGTGAGGCATTTCCAGATAAAAAGCCTGCACTAAAGCACTGGTTTTAGAATTCTAAGAAGCAAAAAAGCCACTCTTGTCTTTCTCATCAGCCATGTGGGTTTGCACAATTAAAACACAAATAGTTTCTTCCAGGGCTTTGTTGAGGTCCGGAACAGCCCTATGTGAGTGTGCAGTGTGGCATACCCGGCCTATTCTCTTCTCTCTGCAGGTCTGTCTGCCCAGGGCAGCTCCCCTGCTCTGTGCAAACCTGTGTTGCCCTGGCTGTTGGAAAAGAGTTGTGGTTTTACTTTGCTGCGCTTGAGCAGTGTTTCTGATAATGTCTAGGATCAGGTGTTGGTAAACTCCAGGAAATACTTAGTTCAGGTCATACTGAGGCCTTTGTTCAGTGAATATTTCCTTAAAGCAGAAGGCAATCTTCGTATTTGGATTTATTGTAAAATATTCAGGATCAAGGAAGCTGAAAAAATCTGGAAAAACCCTCCTGCCATACATTTTAGAGGTCCGCAAATTAACATTTTTGGCAGAGAAAAGGTTTTACTCAGGGATTTCTGACTACTTCTCATCCTGAAATCAGTTGCGCAGGTAACAACCAGTGCAGCCAACGATACACCCCGAATACAGCTTAATGCACATTTCCACTTTCTCTGAGGTGGAGTTGCTGGAGGCTACTCAGACTACTTGATTTTACTCCATTATAAATTCCTGATTATCAGCGACTGAGGAAAACATTAACAACATGTAATTGTTCATGATAAAACTTCTTATTCTAGTTCACTGACCCCAGATGATTTCTTTGTTGCCCTTGAATATGGAGTGCAAATTCTGAGATTCTCTAGAGCTTCTTTACTTAGGAATTGGACTTCAGATTTATTAGGAAAAAAAGAAAATATTTCAGAACTAGACTTAACAAAAAATTAGACTTTTTGGAGTTAAGATACAGTTATGGATTATTTTGAAGAACACATTTGAAGTCGACAGTTTCTGAAGTACCAAAGATAATGAACTGACACTAGTTAATAGGGATAGTCCCAGGTTGTCATATACTCATATGCAGTGCTCAAGGAGGTCACACACCAAAACTCTTAAATAGACAGACTAGTATTTTAAATGGCAATATAAAACGTTTTTGACTTGGTATCATAGCAGCACCCAGCTGTCTGTCCTTCACCAGAACAGCCCACAAGTTCTGGCTGAGCATTTCTGCAACTACTTCCTTTGGAAGAGAAGTTATTTGCAAGCCTCATTCCTGGCATGGGGTGCATAGGGATGTATGTTGTCTAAAGGCAAAAATCACATGAGCAGAGAGCATTGTACAAAAAAGAATAGGATCAGCTTTGAACATGTGAAAAAACATGACACCTGAACTGGGTAGTGTCCGGGAAATCCACTTCTGCTGCTGGCAACTTTGGCTGGCTTGGCCGGCCAGAACAGCAGCCACTTCCATCATCCACACTTGTAGGTGAACACAAAAATACTGTAGCTTTACAGGACAGACAGGCTCTTCTGTCTCACAGGGCTGATGGCTGCTAACTTTTTTTTGTCCATTTCACAGCTATTTCTGCAAAGAAAAACAAAAAAGAAAAGAAAAAAAGAAAAAAGAAACAAGGAAAAAAAAGTTTGCTCTTGTGAAAGCAAGAAGCAGGTCTGACTTCTCCCTCCTGGCTGGGATTTCAGACAAGGCCAGCACAGTGAAGGTCTTGTTCTCCCCTGGAAGTTCAAGACAGTTTTGTTTAGGGGAAACAGAGGCTTCAGCAGCTGCTTTTTGGTAAAAGGAACTTTATAGACAATAGGTGAATCATCCCCAAAAGCAGTCACTTGACATCAACCACAAAAGCTTCCAGCCTCATGATCAACGAGCCCCTCTGAACTAATATAGGAAGAATTACGACAGTATTTTCCTGAAGCATGGAGCTTTGCCTCTCCCTTTTTGCTGGGAACACAATTACAATCCTATCTCCTGCCCCTTTCAGCTCTGAATTACCCAAGACAAGTCTGCAACATAGCAAAATGTGAACAGTGGATCACAGGACTTGTCCCATCTCTGCACCTGGTTGTGAAATCTATGCCAGCCTTTCTTTTTCCAGGCTCCTTTTTAGCCTGTAACTGCACCCTCAAAGGCAAAGCTGTTATTTTTTTCTGAGATACAAAATAAAAGGAAACACCATTAATTCAACTCAAAAAGGCAATAAACAGCACATGCTATACCTATTTGTGTGTCCACTGAGGGTATAAAAGCTGCAGATTTTTATTTTTTTTTTAATACATCTGTGGAAGTGACCAATCCTGCAAGCTAGTGGGCACCATCCTAGACATGTAGGGTCCAACTGTCTGCAAAGGCAGACAGTTCTTTCTTGCAGATTCACCTCCCAACAGGATGCATGCAATGGAACTTTTTGTCAGGTGTGTTTTGGCTCATAACCATTTTGCCTCTTCTAATGCGCTGTCATTGAAAAGAACAAACGGATAGCAGGCTGCAATATAGCATTTCCTTTCCAGAGGGATGAGTGTTAACTGTACCAATCCACAGTGACTTTTTTCTGCCAAGCATTATTCTTCACTCTCAGACTTCTGAAGCCTAGTCTGGATTCCTCTATATAGACTTGCAGCATAATAAAGGAGGGTAGTACAGACAGCTTTCCAAAAAGGAAAAGGCTTTCTTCAACAGCAGCCATGCCATCGCCCTCCAGTGTTTTCAGTGGCTTGTTTCAGTATCAGTTTGAAGTAACCATGGCAGAGACAGGATGTTTGGTTTCAGAGAGCAGGCAGTAAGTTTATATTGTCAGAGCAAACACTTGAGACTCCAGATCACAACATCCCTTGCTGTTTACGGAGTGCGCTATGTCAGAATCGGACGCGAAGATGCACTTCACGGTAACAAAAGAGGACAATGCCATTATCCTGCAATTGTCAACAGTGTTACAGTGCTGAAGACTTTAGTTCAATATTTGCCAAGCAGTAAAATGAGCAATGCCTGTCAGTTTGTTGACCTAGATGCATCAGTTACTAGAAAAACTATATTGAGCAGACAGCAGTTCAGTTTCAACTGTTGGGGACCAAATTCCAGCCACAGAACTAAGTGCTATAGAGTTACATTCAGATTAACAAGAAAACTGTCGAGATCTTGTTTGGACGCTGTCACCAGATTACAACAAACAAGCGTCCTTATGTAGAGGCACTTTCAAACAGCTGTGTCAGAGCCGGGCACTACAATTCTTGCAGACTGAAATTCCAGAGGGGATTTAAAATGCTGTAAACATTCTTTTAGGAAAGGCTGAAAACCTTTAAAAAAATTTACTTTCACCTTAATGCAGAATGATCATTGTGGATTAACAAATGTTCTGGAAGCTTTAGACAACAGCAAATGTTGGCAGAGTGGTACATTTGGACAAAACTATACTTTTTCTCGCTCACCTGTGTCTCAGCTCAGCCAGAAAGGCTTCAGCTGGATATCCCTGCTGAGAAGGCTGGTGGACCTGGTAAAAGTGTCTGCCCTTGTCAGGGCAGATCCAGGGAGGATCAGTACTCTAGTTGCACCCAGTCCTGGGCAAGTGGCACAGGCGCTAGGCTTGACAGCAGCCTAAATGTCCTTCCCTTGCATTCAGTGTGACACTTCCCACTGTTAAATCACTTTTTTACTGATCTGCAGCTGCAATCTGCACACAGGAGAATGACAAGACAGTAGAATGGGCTAGTGCTAGATCATGGGACAGAGTGAACAGTACTGACGCTAACATTTCTGCAGAGAAAAAGCATGCAACAGTGAGAGAGAATCTCTCTTTGCCCACACCACAGTGAAAGAAGGAGACAATTTTGCAAAAGCTTGATTGGTGAAACCTGATGTAGACCACGCCTTTGTGCTTCACCTGGGAAAAACTGGCAAAATACTTTTCCCCGATCTACCTTTTACACAGCACCCCCCACCACTCACTTTCCTGTAACAGTGACCTGCATTGACCAAATAGTGCAACTGCTTCTAACTGCATGGACTCTACATCCTGTGTGTTTACTGACTAGCATGCACACCAAAACAGGCATGATGAATACCTACTGTATTAAAGGAAGGGCTCCACCAGTTGGCTTCAACCCATACTTTCCTAAGAGAATGCACATATGTCACAGAGATTCCTCTCCAGCTTATCCAACCTCTCAGAAAGGCTTTTCTTTACATTTTAAAAGAGTCCTTGGATGCTAAGATACCATTCTGCTTTCTTAAGTAATGTCACAAGACTTCTGGTTTTGCCACACAGTTGCTCTTTAGAAATGAAAAGGAGAGTCCGTGCTTCTGCTTAGGACAAGTGGCAAAACCACTGCAATCTTTTTTATAAAGAATGGAGGGAAAAAAGAGGGGGGGAGAGGGAGGGAAGATCAGGAATTGAGTTCAGTCACTCTGGGAACCCAGCCTTTATGTACTGTTTACTGAAAGGATGAGCTGGGGAAAGGGGTGAGGGGCAAATGTGTGCATGAGGTCTCACCTGCTGATTCTTGGGAATCATGAATATTCTTTTAATCCCTATCTCTTGGCCCAACAGGCTACAAGCCTTTTCATCACAAAGCTTGATTTCAGTGAGGATCCAGGAGTTGCTCTAAGCCACAGCAAGTGGTATAATACTCCCTTGTTTGCACATAAAACCAGCCTCTTGCCATAAACCACCCTCCTACATTTCCTCTGTTACTCATCTACTAACAGCATTTGTTTTTCAGACTAGATTAGATAATTAAATAACTTCTGCTCTGGGCTATCCAGAGACCAGTCAACAAGTCACTATATCTGAGGCAGTTAGCATGGTTGTTTTTTTTTTTTTCATTGCATACATATGCATATATAGTATATATGTTGAGATATAGGTATGTTAATAAAACATGCTACACACTTGTAGCTAAAACCAAGACATCAGAAACAAAACCGAAAAGGCACATGAGCAGTAGTGTGAATTGTACCATATACTTTTCCAGCCAGATGGCACTATTGTAAGCATCTAATCTGACCTTCAGCACATCACAGGCCAGAGAATGTCACCTGGTGTGGGTGTAATTTACATGCCAAGAGGGCAGAGGAGGACAGGGAAGGAGGTTGTGATGGCAGGAAAAGCAAACAAGGTGTGTAAAAGCATGTAACAAAGCAGTATACAGAGAAAGCCTCTCAAGAGAGCCTATGGCTAGCTGTGCTTCTACAAGCCTCCTTGAATTCTAGTTTTCAGTTACCAGGCAAAAGAAAATTAGTTTCTTTTACTTAAAAGGGAAGTGTTATTTCCTCCAGCTGAAGGGATGGACTATGCATAAACTGACAGGAGGGGAAAAGCCTTTTTTTTTTTTTTTTAAACAGGAAGCTCTCGTTTTTCTTATAGCAACAGTATTCAGTGGAAACCAATTTTGGGCCATAAACCACACATTTAATAGCTTAAAAACAACCACCTTCCTTGCAAAAAGATCTAATTGATCAGAGATGCCAGATAAAAGTCGCAGAAAAAAAAATAAAAATCTTTTGTCTGCTGGTTAGAGCAGAGGTACTACATGATAAGAACAAAAGGGACAGCATTGCCTTCCTGGTTATTGATGGAGGATTTTCAACAATTTTTAAAAAAAATATATAAATAACTAAAAGAGCCTTATACAGTTAATATTCATGCTGGTCTTTCTTGTGAGAAATGAGGCAATGCCTCACACAAATCTATCATTTCTGGAACCCTGTGAAATTTGTTCTAGCAAGAAATATAGGGGTTTGGGCAGGGAAGCTATTCTATTTGGATGAAAATTTTAGTCCATAATTAGTCCTAAGGTATGAAATAATTTGCACATGCAAATAGCTTTCAGGTTAGGTGGGTTTGAGATCACAACTGTTAGATGAACACATCTTCTAGCTGAGGTATTCAGACACACCACTGAGCAATCACAAACCAAGACGAGCAGTTTGTTTTGGGGATGCTCTCAATCTTCCCCAATGTGGAATTTTGCTTTTCAAGTTTAATACTACTTATTTCATGTCATTATCACGTAGTTCTATAAGGACATGCAGAAAATACGTTAATACGCACAGGCATCGATGTGATAGACAATATCCCTTATGTCTGTGCATTCAAGCTACAGTCCACCAATATAAAATCATTAATGTATCTACATTTTTTAAGGCAACACCCTTACCTGGGATATGACCATCCTCTTTCATCCTTTTTATGTCTATGTCTTTCATACCAACTCTGAAGCTTGATATCCTTGCAAATTTGTCCCAGTGTCTGCTTTGGCTTGTGTAAAGTGTACGTGCAGCACAAGGTGATGAGCCCAAAATGATAAACAGGCCTCTCACTAGATTTCTGCTATGCTAAGTAGATGCACAACAATCTCCATCTTCCATTTTCCTCCCACATGTACGCTGCTGGGGCAGTTCAAGTTAGCCAGAACATTTCTCTTCAGATGTCCTCCATGAATACCAAAAGTAATATAATGTTCCTGTTGTGGTTTACTTTGATTTTATACTTCAGATACTGCAAGCTTACAGCTATGTACAGTTAAGACTTGGAGGGAGTAATATTTTGGTGTTACGTTTGATACCTTAGGAATCCATTACTCAGGAGGTAAGAATGACCCTGCAAACATCATGGCATTGGCAGCACAAAGGGCAAACTTATCACTGTACAGGATAGTTGTGGTGTGTCCCTGCCGCACATCTTGCTAGCAGTCACATTCCTCCAGTCTTACTTCTACAAAAGTATCTTCAAGGATGCACAGCTCTGGCAGCTCTGCAAGAGTCTCACTGGTCGCAAGATTCAGTCCTGGTACAAGGGAAAATGTTGCTTTCCTTATCATCAAACACATGATCCAAGATCAATGCCTGAACAAACCAACCTGTCTCTCTTCAAACCTAAGAAGTCCTCTGCCAGTTTCAGAGATGGGTCTGAAATACTCCTTTGCAATCTGTTGTTGCTTAGTGTATGCTGTACTCAGCTTTTGCCTCAGGCTCAACTTCTTCTCAACTAAAACATGTAACACTGGTCTGTTCAAAGGTTGTTCTTTGTTCACTTCTTGTCTGCTTTAAGACAGATGTTTCAAGGCATGAGAGGATATAAACACACACACACTAGGGGAAAAAAAAAAAGAAAAGAAAGGTGTCCAGGTGTTTAAGCAATGCCAAATGTGAAAGAATTCCAATTCACTGCTTTCTCCTTTAATCTGGCAACTCCAAGGGACCAAGCGTGTCATGACTTGTACCCAGAACACTTTCCGCTTGGGTGAGTTCAGACAAGGTCTGCATTAACTCCCCAACCTGCAAGAAAATTATTTGAAACAAAAGGTTCAGATACATCCCTTTTCCTCCAACAAGCCTGGAAACAAATGGTACAGGAATGAGGTCAGAAAGGAATCATCCGCCTACCATACCCCTGAATTCATTTACCTACCTCAGAGCCCATTCAAGGAAAGGGGTAGGATGGGGAACAAGGGATGATATAAAGCAGAATGAAGCTCTGGGGTCGCTCGCTACATTACAAAATTTGACAGGCCTTTGCCAGCCTTCAGCTTCTTTGTGTCTTTCACATAATAGAGAATCACAAACTGAGCAGCCTGTGATCTGGGGGTTGCACTATTAGACGGAGCAAACCCTTTGCAAATGCTAATAGTATTGTAGCATCCTGTCAGGCAGCCATACAAAAAAGGATGTTGATTTTCACATGAACCAGAACAGATGCATTGTAAGGAAGGTTGCAATGAATGTTCCATCTCTAAAGATCAAAAGCCATAGGCAATTGGCTTGTGTAGATGAGGCAAAATACCGCATCAAATGTTCCTAAATATAGGGGGCACACTGTTACCTGAATGCTTATTTCATGAGACCAGCAAAGAGAGAACAGTTGCTTGAAAGAGAAGTGAAAATGATCCTTGGTTATGATTTGTGTGGTGAAATTATTTCTAGATTTACAGAGGTTTTTACTGTGCAATCTACTGTATTCCAGCAGTTTTGATGAGATGCTCCTTCGCAAATGCACAGATTCAGTCAAGAGCAGAGTTTATGATAGTAATAGAACACAAGCACATTCTGCTTGTCCTCTGCAGTTCTAAGGATGTGGCACCATCAGCCTTGTCAGTGATGCCCAATTCTTTTCCTGAAAAAAAATCCCTAAAATGTTAAAAAGAATATAACACTTACGCTATTTCTGTTATAAAACTTATTATAAAATTCCCTTTTCATTAAAACTTCACATCTTACCCTATATTAGGAATGGTATAATCCAAGGTGCTAAAAAAGGCACTGCTCTGACTAACCTTCAAAAAGTTCGCTCTTGTCCCTTGGTGAAAAATCTGAACAAAGGTCATAGTGTTGGTTGTCACTACCAAGGACAGGTCATAAATCCATTTACAGTCAGAATGGGAAATCACAACACAGGTTAGGACACACTGCTCTGGAAGCCCTCTTAGAACCTACAGACTTCCAACGGCAGCAAATAAGTGGCCTTCTATCAGTGTTCTGCAACAAACACAGTATTATTTGTAGCTATGCACAGTAAACAACTCTTCAGCTGAAATGGCTAGAAATACTTCTGGAACTGGCTCTAGAGCAGCACCCAGGGCCAATTCCAGAATGTCAATGGCAGGCACTTTTCTGAATTCATCTTCAGAACCATGCCCAGAACCTCATCAAGAGTCAATCTGAGAAACACTACAATGGTTGCTAGACTCAACTCAGCCTGATTGCCTCAATCACTTCTAGAGCCACCTCTGGAAACATATCCTCAGTGATTGATGGTATCAACCCAAGAAACTTACTGAGAGTCAACTTCAGAAATGCTTCTAGAATAGTTTCTGAGGCTGGCTCTAGAGTTGTTTCATAAGACATTCCAGATGTGCTTTCAGAACTATTTCTACACTTCTATAGTGATTTTTAGCATTTCTTATTGGAACAATAGCTTGGATAGTATCACCTTCTGATTTGTGGCAGCACTGAGGTGATGGCAGATGCAAGCTTTCCTGAAATCTTCATGTCAAGATGAAAATAGTTGTTTGGTTGGTTTTGTTTGGTTTTTTTCTTATCTTCCCCCCTCCCCCGTAAGCCAATTACAGAAGGCAGCAGCAACTGGAAATACACTAGCTCAGGCTGGCACGGTAGTTTGCAATGAGAACTGTAGTCAAACCCCTACTTTCTCTCCAGGCTTTGGAAAAGGGCAGGTTTCTACTTCTGTCAATGGAGTTCTCTAGTCATAGAGAATCTGACTAGAGAGTCTTCCCGAGGAAATGAAATCAACAGGAGAAAACAGGAAGCTAGTTTATAAACTGCTGCTTTTTTAAATAGTCATACATGTTAAGTTCTTGTGAGGTTACCCAATATGTGAGTAATCTTCACCACTGTGCACCCCATCCGTATAAGAAAGAACAACTGGAACACTTCCGAAAGCACCTCAAGACCTCGAAACACATTCCAAATAGTCAAAGAAAACTCACGCTGCAGCTCTGAAAAAACACAGAGGTATCACCACAGATTTAGTTCATATGGCAACACCTTGACTGACATCAAAATATCCCACAGAAATCTCCAGGACCAAATCTCACCAAGAACAAAGAGTTCTGAATGACTCAACACTTCTCAACCAGAGTGACGAAATCTCTTGCATCTTTTTTCACCGAGTTGTTAAGAATTACTAAATTGCATTTAAGGTACACAAAAATTAAATTCTCTAAACTTTAGCTTTGGAAATATATCATAACTCAATTTTGTCTGAATATACTCAATCATGAAATGGATTAATATATCCTTGATGGTGAAATAAATTATTGCAAACATACAGGTATGCTCAAAAACTTAATTTGACATTTTCACCTTCTAACTTAACCACGCTTGCTTTTGACACTTTGACACATTTCTAAGTTTCTCACCTCTCTCATGGTCTGATAACTTTGGATGAGGTTACTAGTAACCACACAGAAGGAATAATTCTTGAATTTGAAGAAAGCACCATTTGTACCTTTTTCATGATGAAACGACAGAAAAACCCATGGCCATTAATATATAAAACTTGTCTCATCAACATCTCATTTAATGAAAAACAGAAATATCTTACTATATCTACACAACAGTAAAGAACATTCTTTGGAAATGCAATATCCATATATGGAATAATTATATTTGCATTTGTCTATCACTTCTCTAATTTCAAAAACCCATAGAAATTACGTATTAGTTTCTGCTCCTTAAAATAAACTGTTTTATGCAGAATCTGAAGATACATAACACAGAACAATATCCTGAACTTGTGCAAAACAGTTTGCAATAACATATTTTTGAGTGTCACAAATATTAGAGACAGTTCAAATAACTGTTTACAATCTAAAATTTGTTGTAATAGTCAGCACATCCTTCTTATGCTGCTTAACAGAACTACAGCTAAATTATCTAGTGGGATACTCCTTACAAGGAGCAACTTTTAAGAACTTAAGTCCATTTCTACTTTTGTTTAGAGATACTAACTTACTAGTGAGATAAGCACAGCTCACCCATAACTCTTCTTTCCTCTAATCTTAACTTAAAATCCTATAAAGGCAGCATAAAATTACCTGTTCCTTATTTGTCAAGGTCACTTTTGCTTATTTTAATCATGAAATCAGGTTAATGTAGTTATAATCCTTCACTGATCCTAACATGCTAATTTAAGTTTTGTGGAATAAATATGCAGCACGTTTGATACCAGAGGTCTTGGTTTTTTTCAATTCATTTGTAAATTTTTTTCTTCATCTAAAATAATAAGAATGAAAAAAGAAAAACATATATTATTGAATTCATGGGTTGGTAAGCTGACTCTTCTATAATTCTCAAACCCATTGTCCCAGTACACATTTATTTTAAATGCACCTGGAACTAACATTCCATAACAAGTCTTCATTTCAACTCCGAATATCAGTTGATTATCTAAACCTCCAGAGATAAGCTTTCAACATAATAATTTTTAATGACATCTTTGTCTAAATGTATTAAAAAACTTAACTTACTAATTTATATAGTAGAAGATAACACTTAGTACAGTTACAACTAAGTTGGTGCTGACACACCACTTCTGAATCAGATATTTTAGTATCATTAACAGGACACTTTTTCACAATTTAACAAACGAGAAGGCCAAAGCGACTTCTGAATTATGTGCAATAGCACAGTGTTCAAAACCCACATTTTATTATTCCTTCAGTTACATTTTATTCAATAAATACCTAGTTTTCATGGAATACATCATGCTGAATCTTAGATGAGCAGCACAGAGAAGTTGAATCTAAAACTCTAGGAACATCTAGGAACTGGATGCAACATTTACATTACACAGAAGTTTCAAACAGTGATCTCTAGGTAAATGCAAAAGTTGTGGGGTGGGTTATTTTTTTAGGGAGGGTTGTTTTTTTTTTTTTTACAAAGAAGGATTTAACACAAGTACAGACTTATTTCACTTGCTATACAACTTTAGGACTCTGCCTTCAGACTGCAAACTTACAGTTCTCAAGTCAGAGACTGATGATGATACAGGTCATGTTTTCATTTTTTCTGTTCTCAAACACTCATTTTCAGGAAGTAATTTTAAACAGAAAATCCCAATACATTCAGTTAGATCACCTTGAAATATTTAATCTTTCAACACCATTTTATGAATAGCTCTACATTAACTTTTTGTCCACTCAACTAAATATTTGATGTCCGAACATTTGGGGAACATCTTACCAAAGTGTGTATTGTTTCCTCTGAGAAACAGTATCTGTTGAAAAATGTTCCAATTCCTCTCTTTTAATTGCCACACATCAAAATCAATAGCCTTTTCAAAAGGGGAAAAATAAACCTAAGTCAATTTTTCAGTGTACAAAATCAGACAACTGCAAAACAAACTATTTCTTCTCCCACATAAGTATTCGGAAGTGTATCCAGATCATTTGTGGCAAAGTGTGGGCAGAAAAATATGATGATGATTAATCACCAGGCACCTACAATACAAAACCTAAATCATGCTTAAATTTGTTAGAGGCGACATTTCTATGGCAAAACTGAAAGACAGTAAAAGAATGACTATTTACTATTTTTACTACACCGAATGACAGAAACCAAGTGAGACCTTGTGCACAGCATTCTTATACAAGCGATTTTGGTCTTAAGAGTAGATATTAGAAAAATGAGATTAATTGTATTTTTCCTTTTTTAGTTAAGGAGGTTGGACAAGTTGGAATCGTATGGAATATCTTTCTACATCTCTCACACACTTGATCAAGTTACTTGGTACCTATGGCAAAGGGAGGACTTAACAAGGAAATCAAGAGTCTGTGCATCCCAGAAGTGAAATGTAATAGGCTATGATTCAAGAGTAACAACATGTATTAGGAAGAAATGGGCAAAAGGACCAGTCATTGACATTATTTCCTGAGCCAAACCTTTTAAGATGTCAGTGAATACCAGCCTGTACTTTCACTTGAAAGCACTACAAGAATTGCTTGGAAGATGTCTCTCAAGAGTTTAGTAGTTTAACAAAATCCACAGCTTCCTCTCAAGATCTCAATACCATGCTTTTAGATCTGTACCAGTGATCAGAGAATGCTTCAACACAGAGCATAACAGATACAAATGGCATTACTTAGAAGGGCATTTTAATGTACATACAAATACTAAAACTTTAAGTCAAACTCCCAGAATCATTTGCAGGCAAGAAAGCAACAACAGATAAAATTATTTTATGAATCTGATACAGCTCTACCACACAAGACAGATGCCAAAAATAAAAGTTGAGGTTTCTTTCCTTTCAGGAAAGAAAACCCCAAACTTAAATGTACAACTTCAGCAAACTCCCAAGCTATCTCATTGACACACAAGTCAGATTTTTCTGTCATGTGCACATAGCTTCAAAAATTAAAAGAGCAGGTGGATTTTAACTGAACTTCTCAATCCCATGAGACATTATTTTCTTTCCCTTCCATCATCTTAGGATGCTCCCCAAAAGATAGAAAGTGAATGGGACCAAAAAGCCATTTCTATTCAGTCTTCATTGTGCAAGGTATCCAGGAAAAGGCTGCATTCTTGTGTAAAGTTGCTGTTGAAACAGAAAGGAGATTGTTTTAAGATGTGTGCAAATGTATGACAGCACTTAGGCTTATGTTTTTGAGAATTAAAGTAATTTGGAAATTACCTACATGCAAATACTTTTGCTAACAATACATGGTGCCTTCAAGGAAAAAAAAAAAGAGGAAAAAAAGAATCAAAATGCTTTTATAGACAAGAAAAGTGATTCTTTAATTTTGATTCCAGCTACTTATGCTTTCTTTTTCTTTACACAGCGATTTATAGCACAATATTTATTAAAAATAATGGCCTGAGAGTAATCAAATACCCTACAGTGTTTCACAATATCTGAGTAACTCGCCAGTAATTGTATTTCTACTAAATTTCATATCTGCTCCTAGAATAAAAGCTGAAAGTATAGTTCTGCCTAGAAGCAAGCAGCAGCAGCCAGACACTTCAATAAAACAAAAAGGCATTTTCACAAAGTCTGTATGAAAACATGTGCACCTAAAAGTGATGGATAACTATTTTATACTGGACAATGAGAGAACTGTAGCAATCTTTTTATGATCTAAACATGATTACCTGCTTGAACAATCTACTTTTCTTGATGGAGGGCTTCTATGAAGGCTTCAAGTTTTTCTTGGATTTCCCGAACTTTTTCTGGAAGAATTAAAGATCATCATTCAAATACCTACTACTAAATTAGGGATATGCCCAGAAAGAAAAAAAAACAGAACAACCCAAACACAGACAAAAACTAATGCTGTCATCAGTATTACCCTATGCATTTAGTTTTCTTAAATACTAAGATTTTGAACATTTTTCTACATCAGAACTTATACAAAGATATTTTACCATTATCATGCTGATTTAATAATTCAAAAATTTACCAAAGCAATCCAGTACTAGAAATACTGTATTTCAAAAAGCTGAAGTTTCCATTAGATGATACACAGCAGAACTGCTGTCCACCTGTTACACGTAGGGAGCTGTTACCTTTTAAATAATGCCCACTAACCCCTTTCTCTTTTAACCAAATATCTTTATTTTCCATAGGAAGTGTCACAAACACCACTAATCATTCTAAAAAGAGCTGAAAGCTACTGCCCTTTCAGCAGCAAGAATTTCAGGGAACCAAATGTCAGTATTCAAGACACCCATTCACAAGGGCAGGCACAATGTTAAGAATGTTTAAAACTTGCACTCTATTTCCTGGCACTTCAGTAGGAACCAGATGGACTTAGGCAGAATCTTATTTTATAAAAATACTAAAGCTGGGAGTTTATTTCTCTACAGAAATGCAACTTGTACACAATTACAAATAGTTACTAAGAGTGAAAAATCAAGATTGGGAAAAATTCAGGGGTTTTAGGCATTTTTCAACTCTTCTCAACTTCATACAACACTTGTCATCATATAACCTATTTGATTTATTAAACTGCTTATGAAGCAAGGTTTAGAACATAGCTGGAATCCAAAGCCTGTGAGATTTCCTGCTTCTCTCACCACATCCTCATTTGAAGCTCCTTCTGTGTGTGATTATAGCCATGAAAAACACACACTTCAGAAGTACGAAGGAACAAGGGCAGAGCAGCAGGACAGACAAAAATAAGTTAGATGAGCATAAACACAACTTTTATTTTCATGCTAAAAATGCTATTGATCAAAGCTGTATGTAGCCTTGTATAAGATAAAGGTTTGAGCTTTTTAAAAAAATATTAGTGTTTTCTTCTCTGTAGCAACACTGTATGTTATAAACTTGCTTTGTTGAGCTGAAATAACAATAAAAAAGAAACAAAAATAAACCAATCATCATTACATGGGATACATAAGTGGAAAAAACCCCACAATCCTCCAAAGAGAATGCTCTAAGAAGGTAATTAAGAGAGCTAAAATTTTCATCCAGCAACAAAATGACAATCCTTAGACACTTACAAAATCCATTTTAGAGTAATAATAAGAAAAACTCAACAAAACCCTGTAGTGCTGTTGTAACAGAAGCACAGAATTTTAGTTTGCATTTGAAATAAAATACAGAAAGTAGCCTATGTGAGGATGAAGAAATCTCAAACTCCTATCTTTATCATGCAATTCTCAGGTGATGAAGAGAAGGCCACTTATACTTTCAACACTTCAATGTTCTCTTTCCCAGTGGCGTTCAACTGCAAACACAGATGTACAGGGAGGCTGAATCACACACTGGGTCCTCAAGCAAACACCAAAGAACACCCTTGAATTTCAGCTGATTTTTTTTTTTTTNCTTTTTTTTTTTTTTTTTTTTTTTTTTTAAAGTACTTTGATATTAAATGAAGCTTAGAGTCAATGTGAGGAAAAAAGCTGTCTCTTGAAAGTTAAGAAACAGTAGTAGCTAAGTTTAACCAAGAAAATAAATAATAAAAGAAATCCTCGATTCAGTTCAGCAGAACCTTTGAAAGCTGCCAATGCAAAAAGATAAAATAGTCCCATGACCACTTCTCCTTACTAAGCACATTCAAAGTATTTTCATTCTGATTTTTTTTAAAAAAAGAATATGCATTGTTTGCACGCCAGTACATAAACCTCGTGTAACGAAAACATTAATTCTATGGCATTAATTCTACTTAGCTTGGCTTTCAACACTGATGCTCTGTGTACGTTTACAAAATTAACCTTTGAAATAACGTCCTATTATCTTGGACAGAATCAACATATTTTTGGAAATTATTAATCCTGGACCTGACTCTCCAAAATGAGCACCAGTTGTCAGCGATAACTGGAGATTAGATCTCATTACCCAGATGATCTCTTTCAATAGCTTTATTTTTGATGTGTATTTTTCTTTTTTAATTGCTTTATACTTTCCTCAATATGTTCTTTATCTCGATCAAGCCATTAGACTCAGTGAAAGCAGCCAGATTTAGCAGTATTAAATGCAAATATTTCCCCTTCTCAACCTCTTGCTAATGAAATATTCCAGTCCTGAAAATTAATAGCATCAGCAGAAATCTGTAACTATTATTTCACCCTCAGAAAAAGGTTTGTGCCAAGAAAGTCTATTTTAATTTTCTGATTAGGGCATATTAAAATAACAGGATAGCAAATATGTATTCCACCAGAATATACTGAATCAGCTGTGTTTGCTCAGAGAACAGACATACTAAAATTGCCTGCATATTATGTGCACTTTATTAGTTTTTATACTTGGGCTGAATTGAAATGATTGCTTAACTGTAATGATTATGAGGTCTTGAGGTAATTTAATACTTTGAAAAAACATGCTGGTTATTCTTAAAAAAGAACAGTTACAATGACTGCCAAATAGCTGCAATTATTCATTCCCTGCCCTGTATTCTTTGCAGTCATAAAGCCTCTTGCAGCAGCAGACCCCAGCCAACTGGTACCATTTCCCAAGTCCCTTCTGTAGCACAGAGCAGCAGTCTCCTAAATGGGTTTACTTTTTGAATAGGCTAATGGCAGAGTTACGCATTTACACAACACTAATCCTAGTAAACCAGTAAATAATAAATGCTAGGGTAGAACTCTTCTAATGAGTGCAAGTGCAGGGTCTGCAATTCTGGGATAACTGCCCGTAGTTTCATCAGCACCATGTGACACCACAGTGGGAACAACTATTAATTGTTACAATTCAAGTCAGACCTTACTCATATTTATTTGGGAAAGTTCTTTTTTTTTTCTGGGAAATGCACAAGCTGTGTACCCACGTTTGCAGGGTTTTGATTGATGTCCAGATCAAAACATTAGTGACGTACACTTATAAATTACAGGGTATTCTGTTTTGAGGAAGGTTTATAAACATGCCAAACCCAGAACGTAATTTGGGTTTCAGATAAGAATACTTAATGTAAAGGTAAATTGAGGGATAGGCAAAGGTGACCTGTTCCTCTTTCTAGGTTTTACGATACTGTGTTTTTCCCAAGTATGAGCAAGCCACAGATTAGAAGCATCCAGTTAACTAGCAAGTTATTTTTGTAACAGGTTGAATTTCCCCAGCACAGTTACACAATACCTCAGTATCATATAAGGATGTTAAAATACTACACTCTTAGTACACAGTACTGCAGAGGTTTAAGTATATATTACTGTTAGATTCTAAAAAGAAGATGTGGTCTCTGGTAGTTTTAATGTAGACCTAAAGTCACAAATACATAATTCTTCCAGCACCTGTTAAACAGTCATCAAAAAAAAAATAATCAAATGAAATCAATGAATAATTGTAACTAACCCCTTGTTTCCATCTTCAGAACAGTAAAATTCACAGGCCTCCGGGCAATGAATGGCTATTCTACTTCCCATGTTTACCTAAAAGATAAGCTAGTTCATACATCAAGTCATTATGCCTCTTGATCCAGTAATGAATATTCCCATAATCCTCCCTCCATATCCCATAAAACTTCACTGACAGAATGAGGAAATTCTTTATTCAGAGGTCTTGAGATCCTCATTCATGCTCAATCTCTCCTTATCTCCATATGAAATGATGGTGCTACCCACTCATTTTCTTTTCATTAATCCTGTGATCCTAAATCTAAAAGGCTCAAAACCAGACTAATTGATCTGGAATTAGGATTTGGATACGCTGTGAACACAGAAAGACGCAGGCACAGAAAATTTGCTTTTCCTAATATCATAAACTGGTCAGAAGGGAAACCTCTGAAACATTTGGTCTTACAAGGAGTGTTAGCTTACTGATTGCTGCCTTAGATAGTTGAGTTTATCTACTAATTAATGGTATAGAAGATGGGGAAGGACTGAAAAAATGAAACAGATAAAGTTATCAAATTAATCTCCTAATGTAAGACTCAATCTCAAAATAATATTAAACAAATTACAAAAGTAAAATATGTTACTGATTTACTTCAGCCATGCTCTAAGTAGCAATAAAAAGTATTTTAGGAATTTCCAACAGTATTAGTTGGTTTAATAAAAGATGTGGCCTCTGCCCACAAACCCCATCTTGCTTAGGTTTCTGAAGATAAATTCATTTTGATGCATTCAAATCATACATACTTACCTGTAAAACCCCAATGGCTTTAGCACAGAATTTTAAAAATATTCATATTGGTCTGTGCCACAAGAGGGAAAAATTGTGTAAGTATTGTAGGCAAATCAAAAACCCTTCCCTTCTCCTGTTTACGTTGCCCATATGACATAAATTTTCAGTTGCAGCATCAAGAAAAATTGTAAAAACCTTTCTGAACACAGATTCATCCTTATTTTGTACTTTGATGAAACTTACAGCACAGAAAAACAATGATATAAACGTGTTAATACCTCATTATAAATCCTCCTGTTCTACATTAAAGTCAATTCTACCTCCAACTGATGTTTACATGGCTTTGATATTTGAAAGTTCATGGTTGTTACTCCTTTTGCTCTCGATTGTGCTAAGACTTTAGTCTCCATTTTTTTTATTTTAGTTTTTTTTTTTTTTAAATCTTCCTTCCGTTGTTAATCCCTTCCTGGCCTATAAACATTCTCACTGCTTGCTGTGCTACTTCTGTGTTATGGTTAATTAACCACAGAGGCAGAAATGCTGAATTTACTGCTGTGAATGCATCATCTTTCCTTTAAGTAAAAAGGAAACCCCCGTCTGTAGTCAGATTTCAGCAGAATACCCAGAAGCACACCATTAAAAACTGGAAATGTCGATCCACAGTTTCCTATTGAAAGTCAAAGTTTAGCTTAAGGCTACCCATGACACAAACCCCATAGTCGTCTACAAACCCCTGTGGACAGTCAGGTGGAGAAGTGTGGGTGAGTGGGAAAATAAAATCGGGTCTTCAAAGTTCAGCCTTTTGTACCATATTCCTGGATTTTCTAAGCCACATAAAAGCATTACTTTTTGTTGAAATAGTGTGAGGCAGCACGCTCACGACCACTCCAAATAATGCCCCCGAAAGCAGACTTTACGCCCATGGTTACAAGACCTGCATCAACATGCTTTCCCATGTTGCACACAGCCCCAGCCCAACGGCTACTGTAATTTACTGATCGTTGCAGGGTCACGTCCTGTTGAATTTGAAACTACCTGTCACATTTTTTGCCAGTTTCCTCTTGTTCACATACCACATTTTCCTGGAGATGAGGCCAAGAGGCAAGCTAAAGTTTTAAGATTAAAAAAAAAAAAAAGGCAAAACCACCCAGGCTGCCCTTAAAGAGACAGAACATCAATTATCAGCTGCAAAGACAGATTTATAAGTAGAGGGCCCCCTCTGTTCCTTTAAGGCTGCAAAACAGATGGGAAGTGAATGGATAGTCAAAGGGTCAAAAAAACACATGGGAGGTGCTGCTTGTCTGCTGTATGCGTGTTCCCAGCATAAGAAAGAGGTCAAGATTGTAACTGCATGGCTGGGTGCTGGAAAGGCCTTTTCTTTAAGCCATTACAAAGACAAACGCTGTTCCTCATCCTACTGTCAAACTGCTATAAATATTGGTTTGTCAAGACAGTTTCAACAGCTAGAAGTTTTTTTTAAAAAAGGCTGAGCCGGAAGATGAATCATGTGAATGATTCTTAAACAATTAGCTCATTAGTGTAATAAAAGCACCGCAGAATTCTGAAAAGTTTAAATGGAATTTATAATAGTTCACGTAGTAAATTAATGAATCATAGACATCCTTTAAAACGCAAGCTGCCAAAACTAGCTAGCATACTATTTAGCTACTGGTAGCTGGACTGAATGAAGATGCCAACTGATGCTACATTGTAGTAGCTCTCCTTTATTTTCACAAAATATTTCCTGTATGCATTGCAATAATGAGATTTGAATTTGCAGCCAGTTTAATCGAGTTCTTTCCATGAATTCTGACTTTGAAGTACACTCACTGGAATGGGATAATTATGATACAAAATGCTGTAAATAAATTTATAAATCAGGCTTCCCTTCTCAGATATACTAAGGCTAGACACCCACCACTGCACTCGCCAGATTTACTGACACCTTTCTGCTTGCCTTAAATCCCTTTGGCATCCTCAGAGAAAAGGCTTTTTAATTTAAGCAACATCTAGAGTACCTGTGCTTCAGATATCAGTTCCAGAAAGACAATGAGAAGGACAGGGACATGCTCTAACTATCCAAATGCAGAGGTGAGATGAAGTATTTCAGCAAAGTATTTCAGTGTCCACTCAGAAAAAAAAACACTTAAACCCTAAAACAAGGCAAGGTACTAAACACACTATTTTAGTATCACTATTAAGATTTCCAAGGGTCAGTCAACACACCAATTTCATGGATATGAGTTCATCAACAACTGCCTGCTGGTGACCTGGTTGAAAATCTCCTTTTCATTGGTGTTAACAGGAAAAAACATCAAGGAGCCTGTTTTCTACAAAGATATGTATGAAGAGTACTTTTATCTTTTTTTCTTTTCCCCGTTGTAGGAGAATTTACCTCAAGAAAAAAAAACAGGAAAAGATCACCTCCAGACTGCATATTTAACCTGCTGTAAAAACACAATAAAATCTTAGTCTTCAGAAGTCATTTTAGACAGGAAAAAAATTAATTGAAATCACAGTTGCCATCACTGAAGTAGCTTTTGTTACAATTATTAATATCATATTAATTATTAATCTCTGCACATCATATCTAGCAAAGCCATCAACTGCCTATACTAAACAGTACCACCCTTATTTCAGACTAAAGTTAACCAGGCAGCAGCAGAAGGAAGCTTGTCTGAAAACACTTTAGCTATTTTTACAAGATATGGAGCATTGGAATGTCATTTCAGCATTACTAATAACACTTTTTAGGACCAGAAACAGTAATTGCGCATTGTGCTGATGAAATTGTAGATTACTAATCAATCAATGTCTTGACCTATAGCTGCCCCAGATTCAAAGACAAGACCTCTGCACCTTATTGAAACGGCTTCGGCCACACGTTTCCCTCTCCCCAATGGAAGAGAACAGAAGCTGTCTGTATTCCTCGGCGTGGTCCCCGGGGCTCTCAGGCTGGCAGGCACCACATCTTTCTGTCTCTTACACAACACATGAGAACTGAGGCATGGAGCTGGAGCAAAACTGACAACTATACAGACTATTGATGACCTTACACAAAATGCGTTTCTATGGGCTATGAAACATTGGTCCTCCTTGTCTACAGAAAAGTAAATATTGCCAAATCATAATACAAACTGATCTACACTTCTATACTGCCATTAAGTTTAGTTTGAGGTATAAATGATTATTAATCTATATTAAGCTGCAGGTTTATGTGAGTCACGACGTCTGCAATAGCAAGGTAGGACTTGGTCACCTTTCAGCCCCGTCTCTACCGTAGATTTTTAATTAAAACCATTCTTAATAATTCAGTTTTTCAACAGAATTTAGCTGTGCTGTTCGTTGGACAGCAAGAAGGAGCTTAGCAGAATGACAAAGGAAGCTGGTAACAAAGACTCACATCCTGAATCAGACAAACACAGAGAGATTCAATTTCAAAATCAAAACAGTTAAGGTAGAATGAATCAGATCATCCTGGTGCTCACTATTTTTGGCAGAAACAGTGAACGGTATAAAGGAAAACCAGAAATATTACCCAATAATTCATCCAGTGATGTAAAAACACCAACTTTTTCTCATGCAGAGAGGACGTGTACAGCTACAAAGATAAATTACTTATGTAAAGGCTACAGTAACCTTACGGCTATAATACTATAAAGAGACAGAAGAAAACTCTAAGTGTTGGCTCCCCACCCAAAATAAAGCATACTCAGTGGTTAGCTAGATAATAAAATAACACACTATCAGGACGATTTACGTGAAAGTTTCTCTAAAACACGATGTCAGAAAATGAAATGGTGATAAGATTACGATTATGATCTAAAAATTTATAAGATTAATTTTTGATAATGAGAAATTTAAGCCATCAAGCCCTGAAGAAAAAAAAAAAAGTATTTATTGTTTTTTCTTTGTTATCATTCCCAGTTGCAACTATTTCCTTCTCTTTTAATTTTAGATAGACTTCCAAACTGGAAGAAAAGTGGAGCCTACTACAATGTTAACAATGTGCAACATAAATGACACTTGAGTTCTCCAGCTTGTGGAAACATGGAAGTTACACTCCCGTTCCATACTAGTTCAAAACAAATATAAACATCTGCTAGTTTAAAAGTTTGCATTTATAGAAATGGTAATCTTTCCACTGTTAAGTACTTATTTAAATTTTGAATAAACTTATTTGATTTTGATCGCTTTTAAGCGACCAAGACTAAAAAGAAAATGCCATCGGATCACGTATTTTAATCCTTGCATCATTAAGGAAATTTTAGGAAAAAAATTACATTTGGCAGACAACACCAGAAAGATCCTCAAGTACGAGGTACAAGGGTCTAGGGTAAGATTAACAGGCATTAAATACGTCATTACTCACGTAGCAGTTTATCGTTATTTTTCCATGTCAACTTTAAACGATAGGCTTCGCTTAGTCAGTGATAAATGTGCTGAACTCTGCAAGGATCCATTTTAGAACCTGGACATCAGTGCCTAACTCTTCATCAATAACTTCAAGAAATCACAGCAGACAGACTTTGGTCATCTGGGATTCTTAAGTTAAGTAAACCATCACTCCATCACAGGAGGTTTACAAGTGATGTATGTTCTCCCTTGAGGATCACTTCCCTCTCTGAGAAGAGGCAACTTTTTAAAGCACTTTCTGCCATGACACAAAGCAGGAACTACCTTATCCGCACTTTGACACACACTGTCCTACACATTCTTTCTGTTTTAATTCATTAGTTTTGTGCAGCTGCCCCAAAACTCAAGAGAGGAAAAAAAAAATAAAGTACCCCTTAAACATTCAACCACACTTGCTCGGGTAATTTCATTAATTATCTACATGAAATTAAAAACATGATGATCGTGCAAAAATAATTATTTTGCATTCTAACAGAGTACCAGAAAGTTAGAAAATGTACTAATGTGACACACTGTTGTAGACTTGCTCACGTTCAAAGGTAGGGGAAATTGAAGACAACTTCAGAGACTGATTCCAAGTACGTTGCCTCCTGATGTCCTATACCACGGAGCACCAGGAGCTCTACAGAGCTCCAAGGGAGAACAGGAGTCAGACTTCCACATGCACACTGGTGACACCAGCAAAAGCTTGAACTTATTAGATACAGATTGCCCACACGAGCACTTTGACTGATTGAGATCTGGGCAACCAAATCTCTTGACAACCAGCCCCTGATCAGATGCAGGCTATACTAATGCCCTGGGGGCAGCTGCTGGCAGGGGACAGTGAAGACAGCAGCTCCCCTGCACACGTTTATCAGAAGTTGGAGACCTGTTTGGTTATTTCCAGATGGGAAATAGCCCCACAACATCTCCTTGTGTAACCTTCTGCCAATTTAGGATTTGACTATAACTGTGTGCTTCTCACTGCTACAACCAGCTGAAAGGAGCAAAGCAAGATGGCTGCAACTTCTGTCAGTTGTCTCACAAAAGTGACCACATTTTTACTTACGTAACTTCTAAAAACCCAGTATTTAGGCACAAGAGCACAAAATAACTGTAATTCTGCAGATTCTAATAAAATTACTGCTCCACTTTGATTTCATAGGATGCTTATCTTTTTCCCCATGACTGCCTTGGAGCAGCGGGAATGACATCTTGGGTCTACACTAAAATATCTTCAAAACTGTGCCTGTTTTTCCCCTTGCAAACACAAAACCCCATGCTAGCTCTGAACAAGCACCTTAAGGATCGATTTAAGGACTACTAATAACCACTGCCTTTGGAGCCATTTTGTCTGCCTCTGGTTTCTAGGGGAAAATTGCTAAAGAATTTGCTTATTAGAGAGAAGAGCTTTCCTCCTGCAGCTGAGTTTTGCCCCTCTGAAACGATGTTGTGACTTTATAAAAAAGATGAAGTTCACAATAGAAGAGAAAATGCAAGCAAGGGCTTTAGAAAGCCAAGTCAAAGCATGATTTTAAGTAGCACATGTAATCAACAGTGTCATGTAGGACAGAGGTCAAATCCAAGTAGTGTTGATAGTCATCTCAAGGGACAGAAACTTAATTACGTTACAGTAACGATCACCATACAGGATTAGTTTCACACATTTTTATCTTGCAGCAAAGAAAGAAGAAAAAAAGTAACCACAGAGCACGTTATTATCTGCAAAGTACTGCTCACAGACTTTATCCCCAACTTTGCATAAATGTGTAACAAAAGAGGAGACTTGTTTGGATTTAAATCAGTGTTATACACAACAGACATGAGAGAGTCCACTCAGCTTAGCCTAATAGAGGACCTGGAATTCCAGATCCTGAGTCAGCAATTTGCACATGGGAGCACTCACCTTAGCTAACATTAGCTCCATTGAAACAGAGAGTTTATTATATGAATATATGATATTAAATAATCAATGCTCAAAGCTTGCAAGAGTTTCACGTTCAACACTAATGGATTCAACACAAGAGAAAAAGTAAGTTAGGAATTTAATGCAGTGACTTTAAAACCATGACTTTTTATATAGAACTTGAAAGTATCTTACTGTAATATGGGCTTATTTAGTTTTTATATGTTTTAGTCTTTACAAGAAAATAATTAAGTTCTGGAAACTGTTATATTTCATACCTTACAAATGTGTGACAGAATTTTAACAAACAGCCCTAAGCAATCTTTCCTCCATGTGAGGGCTCACTCCTCAAGAGTTTCAAAAAGCTTTTGTGGAGTACAACGTCTCAGCGAGCCCACGCCACCTGTACGGGTGTCAAGAGTTACTGACAAAGGAACTTGAAGGCTCAGCCCTTCACACTCATACCTAGCAATTTCAGGATCAAGTTTCCACAGGCATTCCTGCAAGTCCCTTCTCATCTCCTGCCAGTTACTCTCCCTGTATAAATGCACATGTTTTTACTTATAATTTGGCGAAGTTCTGGGCTTTCTTTTCCTTTAAACTTGTAAGGAAACAGGATATATTGAATGAATAGTATGCTGACCTAGGAAAGCTGCTTTGCATGTAGTATCCTTCTACGTGTTCATACTGCACATCCCAGAAGACACCTTTGCAACATTCATAGCTTAGCTATTTAAAAGCAATAAAGGAGAAGAAATAAATGAAGACAAAAAATGTGTATTTCTTCGGGCTCTGTGAAGTTTCATGTCTACTAAAGTTAAGAGCAAAGCTCCTGCTGATTGCCTGAATCTAGGATTCACCTTAAGTATTCCATGTACACATGCACTACCTACCATGTTTTAAATGCTACTGCAATATGAATATATTTAGCTTGGGTTTAGGACAAGACACTGGAAGATATAATTTTCTTTCCAAAATGATTAAAGCATTCAGTTCAGAAGAGTATTTTAGTAACAAATATTACTAAACTAATACTTTCCATGCTGTTGCTAATGAAAAATGCATAACTGAGAAAAAAATGACAATGCCTTACAATCTTCACAAATTATATGTCATACAGACATACAAAAAACAGAGTGAAAAAACAAGAGGAACACGGCTAGACAAATGCATCTTCCTTCCAGAGGAAAAAAATGAGCATCCAAGAAACCAGTGCCCACTGCCTAAGCCCCACTCATGCATCAAAACCCAAGAAAAAGCAACCCCTAACGGGAGGCTTGGCACCAGCTCCACTGCGTGCTCATCTTCCTCACTCTTCCTATAAAGGCCATTCATTCATTGCCACCTTGTGTTGGAAAGTTGAACGGCAACTTAATTACTGCACAGAGTTAACACTACTCAAGAAATCCGCTTTGGCCCTTTACACAAAAATAGCAAGTCCAGCAGGGTGGAATTCTGGAAACAATTCAGTACTTCTGGGAAGCCTTTTCAGTGGGAGCTCAACATTAAAAAAGAAAAAAAAAAGGGCCATGTTAAAAAGCAGTCTACAGAAATTATTATTTAGCCATACACTATCAATTTTGCATAAAACTATAGAGTATTTCTGATGAAATTACTACTCTGACAATTGTGCTAAAAATAAAACAGCAGAAAAGATATTATTCATTGTTAAATCAAATCCTTTCACCTATGCTCTTTTTTTCCCCTTGGAAAAAAAAGTATTACCAAATACCGAAAATCATTAAAAAGATTGAAGTCACACCTTTCTTAGAATTTTAAGAATTGTCTTTAAAATAATCAATCCACTTTAGCATTGCCATCAGAAAGTTCCTCAAACTCAGCAAACACCTGCAGTTTTACTGTTTCAACAATTTTTGCAGATACTTCTCCCCGTTTTAAAATACATTTAAAATATAAAAACTTTCAATAAGTTCAAAGGAAGCCCGAATGAATGTTTAATGTCAGTCACTTCAGAAAAGTTTAACATGAATACAGGGGAAAACAATATTGAACTAGTAAATACTATAAAAGATTACAGATAGAACTAAAGAACATATACTGACTCATCTTCCAAGGTATTATAGAAATGAAGGCTAATTAATATTTAAAAAAAATATAAAGTGGAAAAACTTTGTGTACAGCTACACACACTTGTGTGTAACACAGCCACAGGCATCAGAAGGGACTGACTGACCATTAGATACTAGATGTTTTGCTCCAGCCACAAGCAGCACCTTAAAGCCTGCAACACAAACACTGCAGTCCTGACAAGAGGCATTTTTATGAGTGGAAATTCTACATTTAAAAGACTAAATTTTACCACTGTAGTCTTAGCTTCCTCTACTCCATTTTACTTTTTACATAACCTAGCACAGGTATATTTAAGACAATGATTTCACTAAGCATGTACTAAAATGCTACATTGTATTGTAAGAACGTAAGTTTCAAATCAAAATATTTTGTTCTTCAATAAGCACAATCAAGATGCATGTGTCAACTGGAAAGTTACCACAATTGTTCCTGGTGCTCATGAGGTTATCCAAGACAGGGTGAAAGACCTGCGTAAGTTCACCAAAGTTGTCTGTCAGCTGAGAAGTAGTTCGACACAATGCCTAAGTGTTGTGAGGGAGGTTTTAAGTAACTGCATTAAAACAGGTTCCTGACGATTGTTGAATACATCTGAAGTACCCAGCTAGATATGTAAGAGACACTGCAATTTCCTCTTGTTCCTGCATCCTCAGCAAAACAATAAAGGTATCTCAACTGTACATACAGTTTAAAAACATGGCAGTGAAAATGGCTGGGCTGATGGGCTCTGAACTGGCTGTTACTTCTCAAAAAAGAACTTGGAGTCCCAGCAGAGTCCAGTGCAGCCATCAGCTCATTGCTCAGGGGCAGGCAAAAATGAAACTGACTACAAGGAATTACTGTAAAAAACACAACAAACTAGATTAAAAACCAGAAAGCATCATAATGTGGCTGAATAAATCCATAATGTAGATACATTCTAAATACTGTGTGCAGTTGCTTTTTCATCTCAAAATGGGTTTAGTTTCCACTAAAAAGGTGGAAAAGAGTAGCAAAGCTAACTGAAGCTGTGAAACAGTGCCCATGCAAGGAGCAACTACACAGATGAGAACTTTGCAAGTCAGGAAAAAGACAAGCAAGTGCGGGGAGCACAAGCATCTATGAAGTCATGAGAGGAAAAAAAATAAAATTGAATAGAGAAAGACTACTGAATGTTTTTCACAGTACAAGAACTAAGGAGAACCAAATGAAACTGGCAGGTGACTCAAAAACAAACAAAAGGAAGTACTTTTTCACACAATGTGTAGTTATACTCTGGAACTAACTGCCACAGGATGTTGCAGATGCCAAAGTTTACTTGAGTTCAAAAAGCAATTAAAATAAATTCACAGGAGGAAAAAAAATTTTCCATGAATGGCTGTTAATCACAACGATATTACCTCAGGATTAGGAAATCTTGGAACCACAGATTGCTAGATGCTGAGAGCGTGTACCAGGCAAATACTACTGTATGCTTAACCTGCCCTTGGGTTTGCTCCCTAAGTCCCCAGGTCTGCTCACTGCCAGGGTCAGGACCAGGACACTGGGATACACCAACCACAAGCCGCTTACAGTAGTAGTATTCTTATGGATTAATTGCATTTTAGGACATTTTTAAATCACTTTTTCCAATTCAGTTACTCATCCTGAGCTCCACCCCTTTTTTACATTTTATGATCCTTCGCTTCCAGATGGTGTCTAGTCCTAGAGCTTCTTTATTTCCGTAAATTTAGTAACTGTTCACTGGTACAAGTATCATGACGATACTTATGATGAGGACTACATTTATGTTACACATTTAAAGCCTTTTTTGGAAGAAAAAGTAACCTTCAGTACACCTTATAGAATCTGTAATTTCTTAAAAACCCTTCAACAGATTTAATTGAATAGACTTACACTCTTTCAAATATCTAGAATAAAATTAGAGAAATAAATACCAAGAAGCAGTAAAAGCCATGGCCTAGAGGTCATCAGGGTACACTCATATCAGGGTTAAAATATCATTCAAGGCTGTAGAACAGAGATAACAAGACACACTCAAATTTTGAGTCTTACATGAGCTGTCATTATGAGGCTGGGTCAACCATGTTAGAAACAGTTTGACATTAACATCCTGAACAGACAATAAAACACTTCCAGTGCTTCAGCATTAAGAGATGCTTTTAATCGAAAAGTGAGTAAAAGTAACCAAAGTGAGACAGTGTTGCTGTATCATCAACAGCAAAAGGAAGTGTCCCAACTCAGGTATATAAATAATTTATATTTGTAAGCACATTTTCCAATCAAGAAGTGAATCCCAGCCTCATATTTACAAATTTAGACTGAAAATTAAAAGACCATTTGTAATCATCAGAGGAATGACATCCTGGAATATGTTTTCAGTATGAATAATGAGCCCCCAAAAGTTAATGGATTTAAACATGGAGCTCAAGATGCGTGAATGAGCTGCGTTATATAAACACAGCTGTCTGGAACAAAGAGGGACTGGACTTCATGATTCAGGACATCATTTCCATTCCATTCCTAATTAAAAATACAAGTACTTTATGAATGTGTGTTGTGGGAGTCAGTATTTTTTTTTTTCTTTTCATCACTAAATGTTGTAAGAAGGAAATCACTTGTATAGCCGTCTGAGAGTTCAACGCTCTATGCTATCTATGTCAGTCTCAGGAGTTAAATAAAACAACCCTGCACCACAGAAAAGGGCTCTGTTCACTAAGGGACAGGCAAAGAAATCCCTTTTTCCTGTAATTTGTTCATAACCTCTTAGCAGTAAAAGCATGCAGATAGTAAAGAGATTGATTTGACTACAGAGCTAAGCAGCGGTAGTTTTAAAATCTTCCCATAGGTACAATAAAACAGAACATGTCATCATACAGTTTTGTACTGAATAACAATTATTACCTTAGAAAAATGTGTGGGACCTGTGACCTCCTGAGTCTAAAGAAATACAGTGCAGTGATGTTGGTTGTGCTACACAGTAATTTATTAAATGCATACTACACACTTAAAGCATATATACTAACACAGAGACACCCAGGATTATAAGCACTCAGCTAGGCTGGCTTTTACACACCTAGTCTTAATTTATAAAATAATGACCCCAGCTGTTAGTGCTTTGAAATAGCACATTATTCCTGATGGTGATGGGAAGTGAAATTGACAATAGAAAAATTTCAAGTCGATTTCAGTGAAAAATAAAGACAGTTTAACTTAAACATTATGTATTTGCTTGTGCTCCTTTACTTTGTTTTAAAACAGAGAATATTTAAGGATAAATCAAAAGCACCAAGTTTCACTATATACCAGTATTAGCTTAGGGAAAAAAATTAACATTCAGCATCAAAGCAAGCAAGCAGTACTGCTCACTAACAAAAGGAGATAAATTCCTCATTAAATATCTGTTTCTCACTAAGCAGGCTAATACTAGTTTTACCTCTGTGTATTCAGACAGAAAGCAGAAAGCCTTATTTTGTAAAACACATTCCACCCACTCTAAAAAGAATGGCTTCATGAAGGCTGATACAGGGTTTCAAAAGCAACACAGCATGTTTGGAGAGATTTATGAAGCTATCATAAAAATCATACAGTCACAACAGCTGCCAAAACCCCCCAGACAATTAGCCTAGATTCACTAAAACTCCTACTCACAATTCCAAAATATCATAGCAACACTTTCTAAAGGACAACAAATACCATAACTGATTGGTATTTTAATAATAATACTTCCAACAATAAGATAATACTTCCAGTGTAACCAAATCAGCACTCAACAGTAAGTCCTTAGATTTTGAGTTTCTTGTACATCAGACAGTTTTATATTGCATTATGGATGTAAAAAATGGAAGACATAATTCATACTTTGGAAACTAAGAGCAGTTGAAGGCTTCTCTGTCCTACTTACCCCTGGATATCAGAACATTGCTAAATGAAAGAAACACTGATGACAGCACTAGTTTATTCTGAATTAAATATTCAAAGTAGTATTTTAAGAGAAAATTATTTTCTACATCAAACACAAAATAAAGGCTAAGAAAGGTCACCTGTGATGTCAACATGCAGATACTTACATATCCATATGAACTTCACTTACCACAAGCTTTTTTCTTTTCCCTTTTGTGCAACATTGTTTTTTGCTCTACCTGTCCAGGAGTTCAGCTGGGGTTTAAGCTGAAGTCTCAGGGAACAATAGCAGAATGCCGCCAAAACCCCAACAACACGTGTGCAAGACCAATCCCCATCAGCTAAAAGTCAGGCTAAACCTTACTGGATGTGCAGGTAGACAACAGAGTATCACCTCAGCCTGGATCGTCCCCTTAAAAACTTTCACTGTTTATTAACCACAAAACCCCTTAACACTTTCTGAGTGACTCAAAGCATTAAACTACTGTAATCTTTCTGAAAGGTTAAATATGCTATGTTTTCTTCCTTGTTAAATCTCTTAAACTGTGCTCATTAAGCTGAGATGACTGTTTTATTATCAAATCTTCTGGTCTGACAAGTTTTGTTTCTCTATATATGGCTGGCCTAAAAGGAGCAGGCCAGTAAGTCACAGGCTTTTCCAGGTAATCTGCATGGAAAGTAAGCATTACCCATGGGAAGGCTGCATATTTCTCTCTATAATTAAAATAAGACAGGATGAAAACTTCCTTACACAGTCAAGACTGAATGACCCAGAGACAGATCTCTGAGGTGTGGATTAACCCTGTTGTACTAGAAAAAACAAGAAGGTCCATTTGCAATATTACTTTGTTTTAAATGTATTTTTTAATATATTGATGCAATATATTTATATCAGTGAATTTACACCTAGTGTAAATTATGTTGATTTATAATGCTGTACTGCTCATTGTCACCTTTGAATCAGTAAGATCTGATCGTATTTAAGAAAAAGTCACTTTGTGTTATCAATTAAATGCTAGCACATGAACAACCCATATCACACCAAGGGCAGTGGTCAGAATTTGCTTCATCTGAAGCCAGTTCCAAAACACTACGAAATAGGTACTTACTGAGATCTTCTGCCAGCTGGACCCTCTTGCCAGTTAGGAGCTTCACCTTTTTGTCATTGTCCTCAGCAAAATCTTCAAGCACTTCTTTTACATTCTTCTCCAAGCGCCTTACTGTAAAAAACCCAAACCAACCAAAAAAAAAAAAAGTGAGTGGTAACACTTTCGCACCTGTAACATTGGGAGGTCTGTGGGAGACACTATATGTTACCAGAGTAACTAATCTGGTTGAGAGAAGGCAAACTTCTGAACCCATAAGCCTCTTGCTTGGGCCACTGGGACAGGAAACTCTTTGAGAAAGTTGTTTAGATATCAAAGAATATTTTCTCTTGGAATTAGATTATTATTGTACGACTTTTTTGGGAGGAGGTAAAAAGATTTGCTGTCTATTAAATTCATCAGTTTCTTCTTTGAGACTGTCCAACAAATCTTTCATTCTAAGCAATTTTGCTGTTGCCCTCTTAATAGTTACACTTCGGGTGTCAACATCAGCCTCATCAGATGAATTGAGGCCTAGTCGATTAAAAGTGAAAGATGGACAAAAAAAATGATGGCAGCAGAGTGAGGTATTGGAGGATTGATGACACAAAGGGGTGCTGCTGTACATACAAGGCTACGAGGAATCAAAAGCTCTCTGAAGCAGTACTATCCATCTTATCACTCACATCCTTGCCCTTCAAATTTCGAGGGAGTAACTTCTAATGAAACTTCCTAATTTTCAGCCCAGCAGTTATCAATGAGGCAGGTGCTATAAAGAGACAGGAACAGCCTTCTACATTTAGGGTCAGTTTCTTCTCCATGGCGGGTAACTTGCATCGTGTGACAAGATTCAAACCTTTCACCTACACCTTCAAGCAACAGGTTGAAAACTATTTTACAGATCAAAGGTTGTTACTAGTAGTTGTACCAAGGCCCTAGCTGATTGCTACATAAATAATATTTTACAAGGAAGCTGCTGCTGTATAAGCTTATCTAGATATGCATGACTTCAAAAAAAAATTCCACTAGAACTGATTTTTTTCTATCCAACATTTTTAAATTAAAATCTAGTCAGATTGATCTGAGGAAAAAAATAATATAGTTACTACTTATTAAAATTTTTTCTGCTTGAAAAAAGATATTGACAGCAGGTAAGCTGAAAATATTTTAAACTGGAGAGTGTCTTAACTACCTGGCTTTCTATTTACACTAAATACTTGGTGTAAATATAGAGTCAAATTCTATTTACGCTGCACTTTTGAATTTCTTAACCAGGACACAAAGAACAGTCAGCCATGCTAAGCATGAAAGGAACACAGAGCTGGAGGAACACCAGAAAATTTCTAAATGGTGCTTTGTTTCAAACACCTCCACTCACTTTGAGCCTTACCTTCAGTGTTAGTGAGCTGCTGCCTCAGTGTATTAGCTGTAATTGCCAGCATCCGCTGTATCCGCCAGAAGAGGACAATATCATTACATTCAAGCTGAAAGGAAGAAGTTGCAGCATCAGACCTCTGATAGCCAGTGAACATCCTACACTTAGAAGAATGTCTTGACACTTTTCATGGAAACTGTAAACTCATGCACACGTATCCTGATCTCACACCAAAATCCCACAGAGTAACTGCTGAAAGCAATAAGGAAACATGAAAATTCTTCTCAAGAATTGTGCTAGCCTTATTTAATCCACTACATCATCTTTACATCTACTATTTTCATCAGAAAGAGGCAAATTAAGAGATATAACAGAAAAACAATTTGTACACACTGTATGCAGGCTGGTGAGTAAAACCCAACACTCACTGAAAAACCACTCGTGCTCAAAGCAAAGACAGTGAAACAACAGCTGAAGTCCATGTTGTAACTACCCATCTCACAAAGGCTTTTGAAGACAGCATTGGGCTAAGGGCTGTATTTGTTAACAACAGAAGAGACAGTTTCTAAACCTGCAAGGATGGCAGGAGGGAGCACTAACTTCACCTTAACACAGTAACAGGAACAGGCAGTTCAGTGTCACAGAGGGGCAGCTCTCAACTCTGTGATGTCATTCTCTCATGTCTTACAGGGAAAGGTACTCCTACAGTAAAAAAAGATTTCTGGCTCCATGAGGATCATTATTTCTCATGGAAAAGAAAAACAAAACTCCACAGAAAAAGAGAAGCTCTATCTTTCTACTAATTTCTTTTTCATTTAAAATATGTTGGCAAGAAAACTACCATTTAAAAGATCTCTTTGTGAGCTCCATAGTTATTTCTCTTTTTTCATGTTGATCACATGTGGTTCCAAGTATTAACTCTAAATACTTATTTATCATATTTACTCCATTAAAAAATCCTTGCTTAACGTTTGCTGAATTTTTCGTATCAGTGAGATAAATCTCAATGGGAAAGCAGAAGAAACGGGTATCAACAAGATATCAACAGCTGTACAAGACTGCTTTTAACAGTGTATTTTGAACACACATTGATAAGTAACAGATGTTTATGTCATGGCTGATGCCTAGCAGTTTTTTTATAATTGCCACCAGGATGGCATTTTAATGATTACAAGCCTCTTTTCAAACATAACTAAGATCACCAACTACCTCAAGGTAAAGGATATAACAGAAAGGTTAGGCTATTTGTAGATTTTTTTTTTTCCCCAACTGAGATGGAAATATTTAGGCAAAACACCAGTGTGTGTCTGTTCTTCAATTTACCTCCGAGTCCACAAAATGCCTCTGGTAATAATAGAAGCCTCTTCGACACAGATTGCAGTGGTTCAAAGCAGTCTTCAGGAAATATCTTCTATAAATTTGGTGCCATGTGTCTTTAATCTAAGGAAAACAGTACTTAAATTTGACTAAATCAATACATAGACTCACTATTGTGCATAGTTTAATGACCTCATTTAACTTTAAAACATAACTCCAAAACACTACCACTGTCACGTAATAGATGTTTAAATATTTCTCAACAATTTGTCTGCAACTGGGAGATGATTAATTTGTTAGCTACATTTGGCAAACATTACAGATGACTCTCAATTTAAAAATCTACTCTTCCATGCCTGTAACATAACTGAATGCTTATAAATCTTGTCTGCAGCCAAAATAACACTTAAATTGTATACTACATTAAATGCTACTGCTCCCGGCACGATGCAATCTTCACCTTAACACGGAAAATACATTTTTGAGTGATATCCATTATTTCATCAATTAAACCAGATTAAAGCATAGAAAAATATTTAATCTTATGTATGTCTTATTGTCATGGTTTAGCCTCGGCGGCAACAAAAGCGCCACGTGGCAGTCCCTTGGCTCCGCCCCCCAGCAGTGTGGAGAGGAAGAGAAAGAAAAGGCAGACTCGTGGGTTGAGATAAAAACTGTTTACCAGAACAGCAGGTATTGCAGGGAAACAGTAACACAGATGGAGGAGACAAACACCAGTACAATACCGACCGCAGCCCACGCCGCGCCGCCCCGACCGCCACCGACGCTGCTGAGATGCACCCCAGCGCCGTCCGCCCATATATATGCCTACGCCGTGACGTCACCACGCACACTCTCGGTCGTGGCCCCTCCCCTCCCCGGCCAGCTCCCTGCTGCCCCTGGGCCTGGCACACATGGGGTGGAATAGCTGTGCCGGATAGAGACAGGGCAGAATCAACCCCGCCCCTGCTGAAAACCAGGACACTTACGTAAACAAACATTTTTATCTTTCTTCGGTTAGGTTAATTTATGTTCCAGTTCTGCGAAATTAAATACTTATATAGATATGGCTTGTCAACAAAACCCTAAAATAAAATTAAGAAATCGGTTGCTTAGCTAGAAAGCGAACTCACTCTGCACTCAGTCTGCTCATGTAGAGGACATGGATCACTACTATGACCTTTCCAAAAAGGTATGTTAAGTGCTGTATAGGAAAGGGGCAGCAGGTTTCTACATAACTCTACTCCCTTGAAGAAGTACCTATATTAATGCTGAAAAGGTAGCTAAAGTTACCGCAGAAAATGAATCCCTTAAAGGAAACGTACATTTATGACTTACTAATGTTTGAATTCTTTCTTCTCTAAAATCTTACATTTAAGTAGACAAAAGGTCTAATTATGGTCAAGAGCAATGAGGCAAATCACTTTCCAGAACATTAAGTATATAATACATTCCCTTCCCCCAGGGCATTCTAAAAAAAAAAAAAAAAAAAAAAA
>VXBW01006433.1:513632-546088 GCA_013400375.1 Thinocorus orbignyianus
CCACAGCCAAAACTGAAACACCCTACCTTTTTCCAACTATTCTGACAAAATTTCCCTCTCTTCTATGTACCTATAAACTTCAAACTGCACATACAACCACACCAAAACCTCAGGAATGAACAGTATATTTCTATCATATCTTACTCAAAGGCCCTGATTCCACTATATAACATCTGAACAATAATTGTAAACAAGCCCTGTGAAAATACAGGGGAGAAAATCTGCTCAGCAGATTCTGATTTCAGTCTAAACTGATGGATTTCAAAGAGTTGTACTGCATTTGTCTGACAGCCAACAGAAGTGTGTGAATTGCGTGCAAGCAGTCATTTAGTAATTTGTTTGGAAACATCTGGATTACAAAGTCAGTATTTAGATGGGATTCCTTTGTATGCTATTGAGAAAGAACATGCAAATGTTCCCAGGGGGCTTCCTTCCATACGTTTTGTTACAATTCTGCATCTTACCAGACATGGATCCACTGTTACTCCTCTTGCTTCAAGATTCTTTCTGACAGTTGTCACTTCATCATTTGCCAGATAAGCTGCGTGTTCTTCACTGCATTTGATTAATTTCTCAAGTTCGTTTTTTGTTTCATTACGAATATTCTAGGATAAGAATTATTAGAATTTATTATTAGAGACTTAGAGATCATCAGCACCTCTTCAGTAAACGGTCCCCCTGCTTAATAAGTCAGAACAGAAAATACCATTGACACTATTAACTATTATATTTAAATGACTCAAAAGAGTACTTGTGCAAAGACATCTCAAATATAGTATTTTTAGATGGATAATTCATTATCAATTTTTCATATTTTTCTCTTCATTATGCATAGAAACGCAGAAGAGGAAGAAAAGGATCAAAAAAAGCCCCAAAACATCAATAAGATGTTAACTTCCCTTCCCTTCCACGAAAATCTGCTAGCAGAGTTCACATCCATGTATCACCTGTGACACCGACAAGAATTGAAATTCTTTCCTAACAATTAGCAAGAACTCTTCATGGATTTATACCTTTAAGTTGCTGTTCACCAAGTTCAAGTAAGACAGGTTGAAGTCACTGCCTTTTTCCCATCCCTGGTTGCATAGTTAACTGTAAAGCTCCTTCCTCTCAAACAATTACTTTCTATAGTATTCTTTTAAACTTTACTTACTCCTTTAAAGTATGATTCAGTTTGAGAAATATCTAGAAAAAGTAACATAAAAAGCCCATCATCTCTGGACATTGAATGGAAGGTGCTATTTAAATTCAAAAGAAATTTCCAAAAGTTATGAGCAAGCAAGAAGAGAGGTTATGATGAAAATGGCCAGTCAGAAAATACAACTGTGACTAGAATGCTAGTGATAATGCTATCATGTACTAATTAAATCCAAATGAAACATGACAGGAAACTGCATGTGACTTGCTTAAAAGGCTTACTTAGTATAGAAGAGAATAGCCCAGTTTTCACCCTGTTTTCATCAATTTCTTTTGAATGGAAGAACTTTAATATTCAGGTCAATGGTGTAGTAGCAAAGATGTGATTCAGCTGAAGAACGGAAAACAGGTTACAAACCCCTACATGTCTGGAATATGAAACAAGGATGTGGAATTCTCTGTGGTGCAATATTTAAAACAATGAATATTAAAAGCAATTGTGAAGTATTTAATTTTTTTTTTCAAGTCATCTAGATAGTGTGGAGAAGGTTGGTATTTCTGAAAATTTATGAGTAAAAATCCAAGTTTTCTAAAGGTAATGAACAACAAATTCTTTATGGTTTGTCCCCTGCCCTACCTGTTCTTTGGTGCGGCCTATCCAGTACAACCACCTTTTTTTCCAGTCTGGACCCACCATATCTTCAATAACAGATTCAGCTAAAAACAGAAACATGGTATTAAGTATCACTCAAAGTATATGTAACCAGCCAAATTTATTAGCTCTAAAATTAGGTATAAGATCAAGAATGGACATTTTATCCCTAAGAACGTAAGATAGGCCATACTATCTCTTACTTAAAGCAACAGTTGATGTCTTTCACTAGAATTTAAAAATGACTGCCAACCAGTAGATACTTCAAGGAAGTATTAAAAATAAAAACAAACCACCTAACATCCCTTGACTAGGGCAGCCCTCCAGGTTCTAAAACAGGCATTTAAAAAAAATAAATCTTACCTTGTTGCAACTTGCACCCAAATTAATTATGCTTGATAAAGATGGACCAATTACTTTCCCTGAATTTGTCCTATCCTTTTACATGTGTGTTTCTATCATTTTTTGACTCTGTAGACCTCTGCTACTTATCTTTCAGTCACCTTGCTGCAAGAGCAAGAGCATTGCCTTTTGAGGCTGTATTTTCCTAAACATTTCTATCAGTATCTGTACCATTTTAAAATGTCACCACCATCTCAGTTGTGCTGATACAATAAGCTTGCACTGCAACAAAGTGAACTAGATCTGGAAACTGGCCCAGATTAAAAAGCACAAGAGTGGAAAACATCACAGAACTCACTGTCTTTGAGACGACTTTGGAGCGTCTCTTCCATAAAATGAATAGCTGCATCCCACTGCTGTTTATCAGATATTGACCGATCTTCCAGGGCATTGTGTTGGATCACTCGCTGCAATACAGAACATTGTTTCAGCACACAAGAAATTTAGGATTTAGTGTAAGAAGATTTCTGACATTCTCTTAATTTTTTTATATCTTCAAAACCAGCACGGGTGGGCACATGCCTTTTCAAAGCACTGCCAAAAATCTTTTCTGTTCCTTTAATTTGACTCTTTTCTATAGCATAGCATAAATAATGTAAAAAAAAAAATAAAAATACAGTAAACATCATGAAATCCCTCCAGATTACAGAATCTATAAAGATGTTAATGAAATGCTGTTATTTTATGTAGCTGTACTTAACAGAACAAATAAGGTGATGCTAAACAATTCTCACAAGGCTGTCCTTGTGCAGCCAATCAACTATGGAGAACTTTTTCCTGAAAATATCAAACCAATTTTATTAAATGTTATGTAGGGCAATAATTTACAAAAGGTAGTATGAAAAATAATTAAGAAACACTGAATTAGAAAAATCATATAGAAAAGGAGAGATGGATACATCTCCGTATCATTTTATGATTAAGTTAAAAGATGCAAAAATATTGAACATGCAACGTTAGTAAAAAGTTATCAACAGCATTTAGTCAACAACGCAAAAAAACCCACTACATTGTACCAGGCTATCCTCCGCTTGCTCATTCCATTTGTGTCGTTTAATACTTTCTTCTTTGACAGCTTGTTTCAGTTTATCAAAGATATCATCGTGCTCTTTTCCTTTATGTTCTGTCATGAAACGGGCAAATTCTTCTTGTAGAGTCTCCCACGCCACCTAGAAAATTATCAAATAATGCCTCCTCACGTGGAGTATTACACCATCCACCAGCTGGATGGTGTAATAAGGGACGCTTACGACAATTCTTGCAAGTATGAAAATTTGCATACTTTCTGAAAACAACATATAAGTGTAAGAGTAAGCAACTGTCTTTTCCTTTGCTGCCTTATCCATTACTAATAAAATCAACACTAAACCTTGTTTTGCTTTGTTGTAGCAAGTGGAATTCTGTTAAACTTTCATTAATCTATTAAATATGAGTATACCTAGCTTGAAGGTTTTAACTTTTTAGAAGGAGGGATTTTCTTGGTCTTTAATAGGGAAAATTCACCAGAAGAGCAAAATGCAATACTCTATATCCTTGACATCAAGACCTTGCTAGCCTTTTCTGATATGTAAGCTGATTAAAAGAACTGCAGTCAGGCCTTCAAACCACCACATTACTTCTCTCGAGCTATGCTTTCATTTCAACAGGCTTAGCACTGAATTTATTTTTTGTAACTAACTAAATTCTCACCTCTACGGCTTTATTAGGCAGTTGCTTGTCGGTCCACTGCTTCAGTTTGATGTCCACAGTGGTGTTAAATGTCCCTGAGTTCATAGTCTGTGCTGCTGGAAGGTAGATATTCTCAATCACATGAGTTGATACCCTCTCCCATAAAGTTTTCTGAAGAATCTCCTCCCTAAAACACAAAGTTGTAACACACATGATGGTTTCCAACACAAAAGCGTCTAACAAGTATGCATTCAATTTGTTAAAGACACTGAGAAAACAAAGCTACAGAACACAAGAAATACTTCTTAACATCAGGACACAGCATCAACCAAAATCCACTTGGAACTGAGGACAAAAATACACAAAGTTTTCAGCCGCAAAGACAGCTTCAGGAGTTGGGCTCTGGCTCCTACAGCTGCCACTGCATTGCACAACAGCTCCTCAATGCCTTTAATTATACCAAACTAACCATGCAGAGCTGTGTGCATATGCATGGCAGGTTGGGGAATGACAAGGGGAAGACTGTAAAGCACTGACATGATTTGATGGAAGTCCACACTCCCAAGAAAGGGTTTTGTTTCTGTAGTACTGATTTGTTTGTTGGAACATGCTGCTGTTTTCCATCTAGGATTCTCATTGATAGTTCCCAGATTCGATAAACAAAGAAGCATCTTGAGAAGTTCAACCTTATAACAAAATGCGTATTGACATTCACACACAAATATGCCTCACATCACTATAAATCTAACCACCACTTTCCTATTTATGATGTGTTTCAAAAAGTAACAATGGAAATAATCTAACTTTAACCTTTTAAAATTATAATAAACTTACTCAGGAAACTTTGCAGCTGCAGTGAAACAACTCAGCTGAGCCAGTATAACGTGCAGTTGGTACCAACAGAGGCCGTCAGGCTCTTCCTGCTCCTGGAGGACAGGACAGTCTCCAGTACAGGTTGGGGGTTTCTTACAGGTTAATTTCACACTAGCTCAGCATGTTAAATCCCATTACCAATAGGTTACATGAATGACACATTTGGTAGAATGGGAAGAGTTAAGAGGTGAAGAATAAAAACTTCTTTTATTGGTGGTGGTACAAGATTTAGCAGATTCACTGAAGCCCTTTCTTTCCAAATAGGCTGACATCCAGGACACAAGCCTCATCCCCTCTAACTAGGGCATCTGTGGACACAGACTGAAAAGTTTCTCGTAAATAACATTCCTCTTCCCATTTCTACAATGGCATAGTTAAAAATTTTTCTTTAGTGTTTAAAGCATCCTTCTTGACATTGAAAAAGTTTGAAGCTGTCCTTCCGACATGCCAGGATAAATGGAGATCAAAGGCATTGTTTTTTCTACTGTTGGAACAGATCAGGGTATTAGAAGTGTTCATACAAAATTAAAAGGAACTCAAGCATTTAAAAAATGTTGAAAGAATTCACTATAAATAAAAATTGTCACCAGTAAAAAAACGTTTCTTGAAAAACTTTGTTCAAAATATGATGATCTGGATAGCATTCAAAGACGAATTATTGATCCTTCTTGATCATCGTTAAAAGAACTGGGGATGTAGCAAATACATTTCACTTGCAGGTTATGCTGGAAACCATCTGTTTTACTACTTAAAAATGCACATTTTACTACTTAAAAATGCACTGTAGGAGAAGGGCAGTTCTCTGATTAAGAACAAACGCAATCTCATTCCTTCTTTACTGGCATGTCAATACAAATACACTTTTACTTTGCTTAATCCAATCAAACTTAATTGGAAGTAGCGAAAATTAAAACAGGATAGAAACATTTGCATTCGCCAAATGCACTGCTGTTATTAAGCTGCATATGATCACTAAAAGAAGCATTTTTTCATGACTTAGCTTTCCAGCTCTACTTTATAGCTCATTAAGTGCTGTAAAACTAAAATCACCACTACATTATAACTTTCAAAAAAAAAAAAAAAAAGGCACAGAAATATTCGTGTTACACACCCACCCAATCCCCAACACAAAAACAGACTAGGTACGGGCCAGGGTATGGCAGCATCTATTACACAGCAAACACCAACATGGCAAACCTGCATTACAGCCGGACTAGAACAGAACTTCAGACTAAAACACTGCTTGCAACACTTTCTCTGAACAAATCCGCATGCCCAGAATTATTCTAATGTCATTAGGAGTCAGATTTTATCTTGCTTTTTAATCTGTAGCCAACTAACAGTTCAATTCAGGGCGCTGAAGGCAAAGTCATTAAAGAAATCTCTCTCACAAAATCATACAATTGTCTAGGCTGGAAGGGACCTTTCAAATCATCACGTCTAACTATCAACCTAACATTGATAACAAATATCACTAAACCATACCTCTAAGCTCTACTCATACCTGTCTTTTAAATACCTCCACAGATGGCAACTCCATCACTTCCCTGATCAATCTTTTTTTTGTGGTTCTCAGTTTTGGTGTAGGCTGTGAAAGTAATCCTTTACATTGGCTATCTCCTCTCAGTCTGCAGCTACAGTGGCTTTACTATGCAATGATGCTCCACTCTGAAAGTACTCAGGCTCAGTGATCTCTCTCACACCTATGTCTGCCTCACAAAGAAGTAGGGCAGTGTAGTACGGTGCTACTTGGCTGAAGTTCCCAAGGAGATTTACGTGTAGGATGAAATTCTCAAACATCCAGTTCAGCTCTTTTTACAGCCAGAAATTACATAATCTTTTACATACATAAGCTTTTTTTCTTCCCAAAAATCATACATATGCACAATGATAATCCCTGATTCCTACTTCAAATGGACATGCGAGAACATCTTTATTATTTCTGTTCTTTTATTTTTGAGGAACATCTATCATTCATTACACTGTATAAAAACAGAACAAAACACAAACTGACATCACATGATTTTTATCATGGGATTATACAAGTGTTTGCTGATTCAAAAGAATAAACAAGCATAGACTACTTCTACAGGGACTAAGGGCATAATAATGCATTACCCTACGAAAGACAATTTCTTATTCATATCTGAGAATTTTAATAGAACCCTAGTATTTTTAATATTTTAATATTTATATTCTGGTAGTTAACTAAAAAAAAAAAAAAGGAAAAAAGAAAAAAATTACCATACCAGTGCTTTGGTGTGACCTGAGTCAAACTTATGACTTCATCAAGAATCTCATTCTTTGCTTTTTCAAACAGTTCATTCTATGCAAAAGGAAAAATATGAAATAAGATTTTAAGTCTAGCTTGATCACGCTTCCATAAAAAGAGCAAAAAACCAGGATCTCTTTTCTTACGGCTTTTAAGCCTAATGATACCTTCTGGTCAGGTTCTGGACAAGGCGTGTGCTTGTCATAAGCTACCCTGGTTTACCATACATCTTCCCACCCATCTCCTACATGCCTCTGCACAGGCATGGCATTTGAATATTCAGGATTTCTATAAAAGAATTAGAGAATGGGATCACAATTGATTGTTACTCTTTCTGCCTGAAAGACCAGGGAATCTAACTTCTCTTTGCCAGTTCTGTTACAATCACAAAGAAACACTGTGAGCAAGTCAGGATAGGTAACTACACACACTAAAATAGCGAAGGACTTAGTATACATTGAAGTATCACAGTTTTGAAGCAACTACTTCAGGAAGCAGGGAGTTCAGTATTTCCTTCGCCCAGAATAATTTACACTGTTTTCACATTTTAAAATGTCAGCACTTTATGTTAACTTTAAGGAAGTTTTATAAATGAGATAATGGATTAAAACCTGTCCCATTTAATCTTGTGTAGCACACAAATTAAAGCAGTAGCGTAATTTACCCTGTCGAGCTCTCGCAGCCGAGGGTAATTGTTCTTCCATTCAGTCTCAAGATTGAAACGTGTTGCTGCAAAAATCAGAAAAAAGGTCTTAATTTTTTTTTAATTGTCTATATGCACTTTATGACTATCTTGAAAGTTTAGCAACTCTGAAAATTGCCACAAATCTTGCTTATGACAAACCCTCCAAGAACTTGAAGGCTTCTGCAAATAGGCAAAGTTTTTTTGCTATCTATGCTTAGATATTACATCTGAGAATTGCTGGATTCATAAATTAAAAAAAAACATAGTGGAAATAGAGCCATTCATCTTCCAGCTCTGTACAAGTCAGTCCTGCCCCAGATGATCAGACAGTGTCTTTATATAAGAATCTACTTTAAACATCTGAAGATGGAAGAATTGTATTTTGCCCTTAAAAAGCCTGATTATTTTCCTCCATACTTATTTACTCCCTTGGCTTTTAGAGTTAGTGGGTCCTTTATACCATATATTTTTTTTTTATGTGTTTTTGTAAAGATTAAGTAGGGCAATTACCGACAAATAAGAAATAGTGATTCTATAAAACATGACTGCCCAAAGCTTGCCAGCAAAATAGTATTTCATGTATGTGGAAGAGCTGTTTCATTTTGTTTTTGAAAAGATGTTTACCTTTAAAAGCATCTGCTTGCTGCTCCACAGACTCTCGTACCATCTTCCAAAAGCAATCCGACACAGCAAGACTTAAGTTCTTTGTTGTTACCTGGTGTGCCTTCAGCATACATGTCCTGTAAAGAAAGACAACCAGAGGAAATTCTTCTATGCGTACCCGTGCTTTCTAGCCCGTTTTCTCTTCAAGAATAAAGCTTTGCTTTTTATAGCAGAGAATACCACATCAATGTGCACTTAACCTGAATTCTAGTCTATTCCTCCAAGATACTCAATACAGATAATCACCAAAGCAATGGAAAAAAACCACAAACCAAACAACAAACAAACAAAACACCCCAGCCCTTCCAAAAATACATTTTTATTCTAGAGGCTGCAGTGCATGTACTGCAGTCCCAAAGGCCCTGTAACTTACTTTCCTGAGAAATACAAGCCTGTGAAATCAAAACTATGCTAATTAACTCCCAGCAGAACACCTAAGCTAAACCTCTGAATACAATGATTTTTTCACATCAAGACAACTGATATTTTGAGGCTCTAAACTCATATTCAAGCTGGATTCACTCCTCCCAGCATTAGCAAGTGCCGAGATGTTAGCTGAGAATTTAGTTCTTCTAAAGTCAATGGAGAGACAGAAATCTCTGAGGAGAGGTTCTCTGCAGTGGAAACGAGTGCTGCCTAAGGATGTCTGTATCTTCACTGAGTTACAGTAAGCATAAGGAAACCAGGCTAACTTGGTCACCTCAACAAGATGCTTAATTTAAACAGATTAAATACCAAACAGTGTTTCCACACTGCAACCCTTTTTAAGTTCAACAAGAAAAACCGCTGCTAGCACTTAGCAACACAGGCTCATTTTAGTAAGAGGAATAAATAGCAACATACTTCAACAGCTTTGAATTTTGAAAAAATTCCTCTTCGTATTCTTTAATAGATTCAATGCTTTCACTGCTGTTCCCTGGAGAAAGAAAAGAGTGCTGCAACAGTTCCATTTAGACAGTTTTCTTTGCTATCAAGGAGAAAATAAGCAGAGCCAGCGCTCTCTTTACCTTTTCCAGTAACAACTGCAAAATAACCCAAGGCTTTCATTGGAAAGAGTTTGCCTTCAATTATTTGCTGGATCTATGAAAATAAAGGATTAAAAAAATGCAGTTAACTTTGCACAGAGACATTGTTTCCCTCAGTGCAGTTTTTAAAGCCAAATGTAGCTGTATCTATGGATAGACTACTGTAAGAAGTCATGGGACTATGAGTTCTACTGATATTTAAAAGGAAAAGAAAATATAAAGGCATAAACCAAATAAGGCATAATATAGACAAACACAAAATAAAGTGAAAAAGCCTATCCTAGAATATCCTAAAGCCTTTTCCAGGAAGTGGGACTTGCTCAGGTCACCCACATGAAAGGACTAGCATTACAGCAAGCTGTAGCCAAGCTGTGATTGAAGTAATGTAGTTCATCACTGAAAGCAAATCCTGAGAGAGATTAAAACAATCACCTCTGGAAAAAAAAAAATCATACTGAATAGTGAAATAAGCACTCAAAACTATCTAGAACAGATGAAGTCCCATACTTCTGACAGCATCTTAAAAATTTTTCTGTGTGTGAATTTAGCCATCGTAGTATGAGAAAAATAGTTTCAACTCACCCTGCTTGGGCTCGCCACATTTTTCTCAGCAAGATCAACTTTAGTCAGCACAAAAATTGTCCTTTTTCCTTGGGGATCCATTTGGCTGACTAAGTCTGTGACAATACTGCGTTCTGCATCCACTGATCCATCTAAAATATACAAACCAAAGTTATATTTTAGGGACTATGTAACCTCACATGCAGCACTGAAGATATACTAGGGATCAAATAAGTTTCATGTTACAACTTAAAACCAGTAAAGTTACAGTTATATTCAGTTTTTGGGTATACACAGCAAAAATTTGATTTGCTCCCAATATCACAAGAAAATTTGTTTGCTATAGTTGTGTAAGTTCTAAACAAGTACCAGCTTGATAAAAATTAAACTCTATTATTGACTCTTGCCTCCACAAACACTTTTGAAGAGATCTTGGAATTTTATTATCATCACCATTTTTTGTGTGGTAAAAACTCTTATCAAAAAGTTGTTTTTTGCCACAGATACCAAAAGGTGCCTAATTTTTAAATAGACCTTCCACAGCATGCTGTTTTGTGCACCACACAGATTACCACAAAAAATATAATCAGGGGAGTCCCCAGAGTAACATTAAGAGTCACAAATAAAGAATAAAAAAAATCCTGCCAGTTGGATAGACATCTAAACTCTTATTACCTTGAATACAAAGGATGATGGCATTAGGATTCTGCATGTAGGCCTTGCTGATGCTAAAGATAGTTTCCTTCGTATCTGGAGCCATACCTGATGTCACAGTCTTTGATATGTACATGGAGATACATATTTAAAAGAAAAAAGAAAACAGAATTGTGTGAAAGAGAAAAACAATAGCTAATATTCTCACCAATAACACTACCTCACTTACAGGTCTTAAAGATTATTATTTTTTTTATATTTTATTTATTGCATACTTACACTAATGACTCCAGGTAAATCAACCAATACCATCCTCTGCAATCCAGGACCTTTCACACTTAAGGAGATGGTCTGCATAGTAAAATTAAAATTAAAGGTTTATATACACACCTACTTTGTATGCAATTACACACACAAAGACACACATATATAATTATATATATGCATATTTACACACACATATGCTTTAAACCAGTAACAGCCTGTAATTTTAAATATGCAATTTTATATACATGTATTTGTGTTATAAAAGTGATCTTAACAGTCCAAACAGACTGTTTATAGTGCAAGATATTAAGTATACACAAACTGGATTCACCACAGTCTTAACACTTACAAAAGATACATGTGTACAGACATTTGCCACTAAACATTAGACAAGTCTTACCTCGGTGCTGACAGTGCACCCTTCCTTCACACTATTTCTCATTCTGATTTCTATTTCATTTCTTAAAGCTGCAAGCTGTTTTGGGAAAAGCAAAATATAAACCTCCTTATAATTGTGGTAGAAGTCACCAACATAAGTAAAAAAGCTTACTTAGGGATTAAGATATCTGTTTATAAACACTATTTCAAATGTGTGTTGAATAACTATATTGGGTTAGTGGGGTGCTAAGTAACAGATGACCTGCAGACCACTGCATACTGCAAAACATGTCTTGGCACAAGAGCTCTTCTTACATTTTATCTACTTCAGTGCCATCCGAAGACCACACTAAGAGATAATCTAATAGCTAATACAATGCTTTGTCCCACTAAACATATTTCACTCTAATTAAACAGAGGTCAACAGCTCACAAAGACACAGCATCTTTCAAAGAATTAATAAAAGTCACATTAACTTCCAGTCACTTCTTTATACTTACATCCTCTTCCTTGGTCAGATCAAACTCCCGAGAGCTGTCTTTGAATAAAGCCACATGGTGGGGACCTTCACTAAGGGTTACCTAAATGGTAAAAGCCTAACATGAGAAAGTATGGTAAATCTAATAAAGAGAAGTACATAACATATATATACTTCCCACAGAAGACATACAGTTATATGTAATGCTTATTTCATAGAATGGTTAGAGTTGGAAGGGACCTTAAAGATCACCGCGTTCCAACCCCTCTGCCCCGGGCAGGGACACCTCCCACTAGAGCAGGTTGCTCAAAGCCCCATCCAGCCTGGCCTTGAACACTTCCAGGGATGAGGCAGCCACAACCTCCCTGGGCAACCTGTTCCAGTGTCTCACCACACTCACAGCAAAGAATTTCTTCCTAATATCCAATCTAAATTTCTCCTCTTCCAATTTAAAACCATTATCCCTCACCATATTGCTACACTCCCTGACAAGGAGCCCCTCCTCATCTCTCCTGTAGGCTCCTTTCAGATACTGGAAGGCTGCTCTAAGGTCTCCCCAGAGCCTTCTCTTCTCCAGGGTGAACAACCCCAACTCTCTCAGCCTGTCAATAAACCAAAGGACTACTTATAGCAGGAACTACTACTTCTCTGACAGTATATATGGACAATATTTAGGCCTGCAAAAGTTTTGTCATTCACTGCAACAACTTGCTTAGAAGTCATTTTATAAACAAATGTTTGAATATACTTCAATTAATGGCATAATTAGATGGAGAATAGTAAATGCTAATTCAGAAATTACGATGCTTCTTACCTTGACAGGAGAACGTGTCATCATTTCTCCAGACCCTCGAGGGAATATGCGGGCTTGGGCAATCATTTCTAAGACACTGGTTTTTCCTGCACTTTGATCTCCAACCACCACCACCTTAAGTAAAAGTTTAAACAGCCATTGGCTTTCAGCTGGACATTTCAGCAGCTTAGACAAAAGCTGACTAAAAAGATGCTAATTGGTACCAACACAGGCTGTATTATGTTTGACAAGACACACATTGGTTTAAATATGGAATGCTTGAATAAATGCTAACTTTTAATTATGCAAAAAGCTGACTTGTGCTTAAAACAGCACAGGGCCCAAAGCACCCTACAGGCTCAACCTGCCAGGCCCAATGAAGACAGAAGGGCTTGCTGTTCTCCTGGCAGGCAGTTCTCTCCTTGAACAAAATCCTTTCAGCGGGCAACACACTGAAGACTACTCTTCTGGTAGAGGCTGTTTCTGCCCAGAGAAGGATGAATTCTCATGTAGTTGCTGTCACTTTCTCATCTTGCTGGCTTCCCACAGAAGCCATGAGCGCTACAGAGGGTTCTGCAGGCAGGAGATGTTCCCAGCTCCCCTGCCAAGCAGCAGCCAGGAGAGCCAAAGCCACTGGCAGCCTCCCCTTCCACAGCAGCCCTGCTGAGGAGCTGGCCGGGGCACCTCACCCTCCCTGCTCCCCTTGTATGCACCAGGAAACGAGTCATTTTACAGCTCGAGAAGGTTAAGGTGCCCCACTGAAACCACTGAAAATAAAAGGCTGAGCACAGCAGCAGTATCTGAGAGTCAAGACAGACTTCACGTAGTTGCATTGGTTATTCTCAAAATCCTCTTGCTGCATTTCAAATGGAGAATGTCTTAAGTAAAAACTCTGGAGTTACAAGAAAAGAACCTAGCACTAGCTAGTGTTCCACTCCATTATAAAGACTGGTGTTTCAGTAATAAACTTTCAATTTTTTATCTACTTACTCGAGGTAGGTGATCTTGAGTGTTGTAACTCGCATCATAATCAGACAGGATGTCAAGTACTTCAGAATACATATCAATCAAGGATTTCTACCCAAAAAAAAAGTACAGAGAAAAAACACAGCCAATTAACAGAACAAAGACAGGCTTTCAGGCTACTTCATCTGTATATTCTGTAAGCTCATCTGTAAAAATGTGTTAATTCTCTGCTGATGGTTTAAGACCTAAACTGTGTAAACTGCAGCACAGATCCCTGCTTTATGAGTTATAATACCAAGTCAAGTCAACTCTTCTGTGGATGCAAGTCTGACAGCTGCAAATGCACCTTGATGAAGGAGCAAAATGAGAGCTCTTACATACAGTGTAAGAGAACAGTGCTCAGACTTCACAGTTTCCAAGTTAAGAAGCTGAACTGAGTTTCTTCCATTAAACATCTAGACTTACATTTTCAGCTTGATGAACAGTAAGCATTAACAAGGGCATAGAGCCATCAACCTCACTCTATACAAATAAGAAATCCTTGTTTTCCAGATTTCAGAGGAAAGAGGAAGATCCATATTGGTCAGAAGAGATGCAGAGAGGGGCAGAAAACATCCGTTCTTAGAACATGCAGGATGTCAGTAGGTAAAAGCATACTTAGTTCATTTTCCCTGGATTTATACAGGGCCATGAAAAGATGTTTTCTGACCTCATAACTATATTCCTGTCAAACTCAGTAAGACTCATGACAAAACAGAAAGGTGTCAGAGTATGTGTGCAACAGGAGTTGGAAGCATATTTACTAGCAAATACAGTGAAGCTACATCAAAAAACCCAATGCATATTTCCCACTTAGGCAAGTTATTTTGTTAGATCTGGTAACCCCTTTATGCTCTTCAACTGAAGCCATTTCCAGAAGTTACATAGTTTAAAAAAAAAAAAAAAAGGATGTATAAAAGCTTTAACATGTCAAGAAATTAGCATGGATATCCTACAGCAAATGTTAAAAGTTCATATACGAATTAACAAATACAATTTACAATAGATAGCATCATGGAAAATATGGCATAATTGTATTTCTATGCTGACTGTAACACATAAGTACCTTTAACTTCCTCTGATGAATTCCCTTGTCATCTCTTTGCAGTACCAGTTTTCTTAATTCTTTGTTCTCCTTCTCTAATCGCTCAAGCATTCTTTGGTATTTGAGCTACAAAATAGTGGTAAAACACTCTTGTAATTATGGAAATAGTACACTCACATGAGCAAAGTTTTATCTATGGAAAATATATTATACTTCAGGCAAGTCTTTCAAAAATATAGAAACTTCTGTGACCACTACAGTTTATTAAAAAATACAAGACCATCAGAGACAACTGTTAGAATTCTTTTTTCAGTAACACAACACCTTTGCTTCATAGGTTTTAATAAGACTACAATTTTCAAGCTTGGAGATATATAAATCACTCTTTACGCATCTTAAACAAGCATAATTTTCAAAGTAGCTATACCTATGCAGTCAGACAGAAATCAGTGTCAGTAGGAACTGGCTGTTCAATTGAAATGATCACAGGGCTTAAATGTGAATTTGCAAGCCTGGTTTAGACACTCTCTTCAGTAAAAAAACTTCAGTTCAGGAAACAACTGTACTGGCTCAGTCCTGTTTAGAAGGAAATTATGATAGTCCCCTGAAGATGAGAGATTAATTGTTTTGATGCCTAATCCGAAAATATATTTCTATGATGTGGAAATGTATTTGGACTGAGTGCATTTTAAGAATAAATCAAATGTCCAGCTGTGATAAAAAAAAAAAAGCTAAGTAATAAATGCTTTCAAAACTAGTGAATAAAGAGGTTATAAGACCCCATATCAAAACAACGTGGCTGAGCCAAAGAGCCAATCAATTTAGAAGCCTATCGATACAACAAAAGATTAATTATATGTTAATTTAGGATAACTAACCACTGTAACTGCAACTCCTTCACAAATAAACTAATTTACTTTCTGGAACAAATGTGCCATTTAAACATACAAGATATCACAGATGTATATAGCAGCATTGAAGTTACAGAAGACAACTGTATAATTTCAGCAGTAAGTTAGCAAGCGTAACAGGTTAAAAACTGGCATATCACCATTGTATTTATCTAACACCCCTGGGCTAGCTTTATGTTTCAGGAATATGTAGCACTGAAGGTATTTTTGGAAAGTATGATTACACATTTGCCCTATTCTTACACTCCCCTGTTGCATTCTGTCAGTCACTGTCAGAGAAAGAACAGTCTAGACTGACCTTTGGTCTGTGCCAACATAGTCAACTCTGTACAGATAAAAGATTGAACAAAGCACTGCAAATATGTTACATTTCAGGTCTGCTTTTGTTCAGTAAATCTGAGTCTGCTGCACAAAAATCTCTACTCAAGATATCAGTAACTCAGAAAAGTTACCTGAGTGCGTAAAAGTTCTTCTTGAAGTTGATCAATCTTCTCCTTGTCAGAAACCTACAACGAAAAATAACCACAGCTACTACATGGTTACATTGTTTAGTTTTTCCACTGCAAGTAACCAAATCCAAAACCGAGAGATTCATTCCACAGAAGAAAATTGACTTCACATGCATTTTAAAGCAAGTAAAATTCTTCAATTAGCATTTGAAACTTAACGCTAATGGGAAGTTCCATCTGTAACAGGAGGTTCGCATCAAGAAAAATTGTTTGAATTCCAACACATGCAAAAGCAAAAATTAACTCTTCAAGACAATACCATGAAAGCGGGCTTAGGGAAAAGGAAACTCGATATGGTATCAGAATTTTCTGGCAAGAGCCCTAAATGTAATTTTAGTAGTCAAACTTTCAGGTTCTTGTATATCCGTTTCCTGAATTATCACGATCTTACTAGGATACAATCACCAAAACACCTGCTTGCTACACAGACTACTTTCAGGTGAGTATTCACTATTTCTGATTTTTTTAAGGGGATTTCAATTTCATATTTGTTTGGCAAAAGTTCATAAACTGTAGTTACAAAAGTCTTGAAGGGTTATTTTAAAATTATTTCAATCACATTGAAATCTTAAAAAATTAGAATAGCATAATACAAAACATTTTGAAGTTAAAGGCATAAAATGTATTAAGATCAGGCAATTAAAGCCATTCTTAGTCAAGTACTCTTTAAAATAGGTTCATTAAGATGTAATAAACAGTTGTTCAAAACAATCATCCAGTACAACAAAACCACAAAAGCATAAATAGTATGACACAAATCCATATCATAGAAATATTTACAAACAACATGAAGTCCAATGTTTGACTGAAATTTAGAAAAATTTATAATTGAAACAATTACTGAAAGAATGATATAGGTAAAAGCTTCAATATTAATTAAAGCTTGTGACATTTACAACTTAATTTCACTTCACATCAGAAAGAGCATATAATCTAACATGCAAATACAGCTCTCATTTAGACACAAATCAATTTAGCTACTATAATTTCACACCAGTTGTTACAGATTAAACAGGAAAAAAAAAATCCAGTTATTCATAGTGATTGATATTATTTAGCTATTAAACCTGTAATCAAATTATTTTCTTATTCATAAAGAGCAAAGAGGAAGTGCTGCAAAATTACTTCCTTTTTATTTCTGTTAATTAGTTCAGTGATAGCAAAAGTGCATCAGAAACGGTTAGTTTAGGGCATGGACAACTTGAAGCATGCAGCCACAAGGTGGTATATGTAAATAAACATTCACACATACGCACACACTTTAAACACCTCAGAGACATAAGGTGAAAATAAAAATAGAGGGCAAAGAGAATGGTGCAGAGTCAGAAGCAGCAAGAAAGTGAAGGAAAACAGAGGGTTTCCATGAGCAGTACATTTCCAAAGGAGTTAACATTTGCCCACTCTGCTCTTCAGCCGTTCCTGAAAGTAATTCTGGGGCCCTGACGCATTGGGCTGAAGTACACACCAAGACCCAGAGTCCCTCCAAACACCTGAGTACAGTGGTCTTTTCTGTACCGTGTACTTGTGTTAAACACCGTAAGCAAAAATACTGCACGCAGCTACAGGCTGCAGTACTTGAAGCAAAGAATTATCTAGCATGAGATGATTAATTCTAACAAGGAAAATTAGGTAAGTCACGCCAAAAATAACAAAGCGCTGTAGTATGATATATATGCTTCAGCATTTGGTTCAGGAGTACTTTGAACCAGAGTACATACAGTATTTTGGACATGTCATAATTTTGCTAAAAATTTTAACAGCTGCAGCACATTGGTATAAACTGTGCTTTAAGAGGAGAAACAGATGAAAGTAAAGCTTTTGAGGAATACAGAGAAGATACTGTTACTAACAGCAGCATTTAATTGTCTGTGCAAAATTGTTTCTCAGGAGCTGCTCTCATTTTCAGAGTAACAGTATAAAGCAGGAAAAAATGTTCCTACAGATGTATCACCTGTAAAAGGCTGTACTCTTACAAGAAAGAGTTACAGCAAGCAAACAGTAAAGAGACTAGACATTTATGCACATAGTTTCCTTAAATGCATTTTTAATGTGTGAACATTTAACAGTTTTTAGAGGCAGAGAAGATACAATTTCCAAGTGACATAAAGTACCTGTTCTGCTTTTAACACCATGCTTTAAGTACAACTTGGTTAAACTGAAACAAGACTATAAATCTGTAGTGAATTTGGCTGTCATTAATTATTTATGCCCATGATTTTATTAGTAAATTTTTTTTTTTCTAGTTCAAAGGAAGAAGGCTGAAGTATTTGATTAGTGTGGATACAGTACACAGCATCCCTTAAGCCATCACCTTTCGCTTCTGCTGGGAAGAGCCCATGTTATATTGGCCCGCGGCTCTGCGCGCTTCCTCCTCGTGCTGCTGGATTTGTTGTTGTAACAGAATGAGTTCACCGAGCAGGCCCTGCCACAAGTTTGTAATAGAAAGGAGAGGAAAAATTTGGGGTGTAAGGAGAACAAGGTTAAAACAAAGGACACGACAAAGGCAGATGAAAACCAGGTATGAATGGGTCAGTTCAAACAAAAGTGAAATTTCATTAGCAAGATCTCTTGCTAGCTAGGGGAGAGTGGATATAGCCAGCAAAAGCATGCATTTCGCAAATCCAGGTAGAACAAAACAAATAAACATTTACCTACATTTTATAATTACATTCAACTTTAAGCATCTAAATCTTAAAAAAATTTTCAGCTAGCCTGGCTTTAAAATATTCTCAAAAGTTTCAAGATTTTATTTCAATTACGCATATCAGGAATTCCTAAGTATCAGCAATTTTTCGCAACTTAATCATGAATGTATTTAAAGAGAATATTTTGGCAATTCGACACCAAGTTGCGCATGACAGCTATCAGGCTCAGCTGTGTCAGTGATATAAAAGTTCTCATTTCCAGCACCGCAGACAATTTATAGAAAGGTGATTTTGCCTGCTATTTAACTTCCTCAAGCTAGGAGAAGCAAAATAGTTTCTAGAGCACAAAGAAAGAAAAGGTCCCCTTTCCACTTCTGTAAATCACTGCAGCTGAAATTCATGCTGCCATAATCCTTCCTGATTATTTAAAAAAAAACCCTGCAACTCCATGCTTGTTCCTTTCCCTGTTCAGCATTTCCATGAAGCTGCTTTCTTCTCCCTCCACACCAAATATTCTTGTAACGGAAAGCTGTCTTTCGAAATTGGTTTCGAGATACTATGACAGCATCTACTGGTCCTTTATGTACAATTTCTTTCAGAGAACGTAGACAAAAGTATTAATGAACTAATTAAATAAAGCTCTTAAAAATATTACATCTCTTTCTAACATTCAGTGAAATGAAAGGTTTCAAAAATGCACCTTCAGGAATCAAAACAAACTCTGAAACAGAACTTTGGTATAAGAATCCAAGACATCAACCATCACTTATACATTTGTTGCATGAAATATACACACAGGCATGTACACATAAGGATAAACAACACAAGAGAAAATGGACAAGAGAGAGACAATCAAATGACCAAATGTAGGCATCTGTTAAATAGCGATTTGTATAACATTTCAAGAACAGAAAAATCCCCACATTTGTATTTTACTGAACGACTTTAAGATTTAAGAAATTTCTGGATTTCCAGATCAGCAAATGCATTAGAGGTGCCCCAAGAACTCGGCCAAAATGAAAGGTTTCTATACAGCAGCAAGGAGTGATGACCTCATGGCTGCACCTGGTGTTAAAGGGACTATAATAATATTATGCTGTTTTTCAAACAAGGACATTAACAATATGATCTGACACTGTTCCTTTAAACATTATGCTATGGGTCAAGAAAATGCAAGGAAAAACACTGAATGAAGCCTGCCATAAAGGCCTCTTAGCATTTAAACAGGAACTGTAGATTTAGTGACTTCAAAAATTTGCTATTTAATGTTTAATTACTTTCTAAGACATCTGGTCCATGTGACTCTTACTCCATAGCAATGTACAAAAAGCCCAATTCAACTACAGTTACCCCATTGAATAAAAAATTGAATATTACAGTGACTTAAAAGGCTCCTCAATAATACTTTCTTTTTTGTATATGTCAGTCTACAATCTTATTTCCTTTATTCTCTCTTTCTTATTTTACAGGTTTGAATTAAAAAAAATATATATATAGAAAAAAAATCAAGAATGTTAAGTAGCACAGAACTAGACACACAATACTCAGTCTGGCATGAACCAGGACACAAACAAAAATGTTTACATCTCTCTATCACTGGGCACCATCGCTGCTTCCTCATCCCCAGCCCCCAGAATCATCAATCATTCCAGGGTAAAACTATTTATTTTAAAGAATTTTACCTAGGAAAAAATAACAAAAACAAAATAAAAAAAAATCAACATTGATCAATTAATGGGATTAAAAAACCCCACAAGTTGTTTACAATTGTTATATTATTATTTTCACATCAAAAGAAACAATGTAAAGGGGAGTAATATTGGCTGACAAACACAGTGGCACAAACCCAAAGTCATCACAAGAATCTGTGTGCACAATAAATAAATAAAAAAACCAAAGCAAGTGCTGACATTCTTAGTGCATATTCTTTAAAAATATTACATTATTTTACATTTGAAGTTATTATGTTGTCCTTCAGTTGTGTATGGCTCTCTCTTTAATTTAGAAGTTTCTCATGACTAAAGTAGTTGTGTCCCATTTTCATGACCAACCAGAGCCCTGCCTTTTTGCATGTCTTGACCTTTTCCACTATTTCCCACTGACTTCAGTGGGAAGATCACAAGAAAAGCTGAGCCACAATAACTCCTTGCAGGAAAAATAATTAAATGCTGAGGGACGTTAAGGGGTGAAAAAGATGAGGAACGTAAAGAGACCAATTTCTAAGAACTTGAATAAATGCCACAATTTCAAGAGTCCTTATAACATGTAACTGGGAATTAGGTTGGAAATATAACTGTACTATGAATAGAAGAGAGAAAATAATGGAAACTTCACCGCATAACTTGCAAGAAAGAATGAAACATATGAGAAAGTTTAAAAATAAAAGGTCTGAGTCAAGCGATATTCCATATTAAAGCTTCTTTTTCACTCTCCTGCAGTAGCTGTTGTGAAGAGCTGTGGAATTACAGTGCCGCTTCTTATATGGACTGAAGGTGACCCCGTGCTGGCTGAGCAAGGCAGTGTACATACTGCCAAATCCTTAACGGTGCATCAGGTTCTTCAAGGCATGAGATTTTAACCAAATTACCAAAGGCAGAGAAAGGACTCTGTGATTAGTTTTGAATTATTCATTTATCTGACTTCTAAGCTCCAAATCAATACTTGAGTTACATTTTCCACACCCACTTCATCACAGCTATAACTACTATAAATTTTCTTTAAGAATTGGATTGAGCTTAGGACTTTGTTTGCTTTAAGATGAAGCTGAAGCTCTTCAGGAATTTTTTTTTTGGGGGGAAGACAGACAATAGTGCAACATAATTTCCTAAGAAGGTTCAAGTGCAAGCCTGAATTAGTCCCACACATACAACACAATAAAGTATTTTACTACACCATAGCTTTTACAACTATCTTATCTCCTCTTCCTTCAAGAACAAAATTTGGTATTTAATAAATATAGAAACAGATTTATACTCTATTTATTTAAATTACTTATCTGAACACCGCAGTAATTTTAATTTAATTATCTTTTAAAAAAATTGTACCTTTTTTTATTAAATGAGACATTATGAGACAAGCACACTAGCTGACAAGAAGCAGTGCAACCTGATTTGGTGTCTGGGACAAATGTTCACTCTCTCACAGTTATTGTACAAATTAACTTGTTTCTCAGTCATTCTTCAGGAAGTTTTAAGACCCATCTGAGGTGCATGCCAAATAACTTGACTACAGAAATTTCCTCCAAATGAGGCATTCCTAGGTCAGTTACTCATCTTTTTCACAATGAAACAAAGAAAACCAACTCATCAGACATATTTAATACCATTCTGCAGTACTTCATGCATTTGAACAATCACAATTCTTAAAGTAGTACTTAGTTGGCAGTGGAAAGCACGGAATGAAAAAAGGCCATTAACCCATTGTCTTGAAAATAATTTTGTTTGCCAATAAACTAAGTGATTATGCTTTGTCAGGTAGTCATGTCTTGTTTGAAATATTACAACCAAAACTGATTATGTTAATTAGCAAACAAACAAACAGTTTCTAAGTGTAATATATCTGATGTAATTGGAATAACAAAAATAGTACACCAGACTAAATTTTCTAAATCATATTGATTTAATATGGGCTGTTATTTTCCATACCACAGCCAAAGTTTGGTTGGCAACATTACAGTGCAGCTGTCACTGTATCCAAAAAAACCAGCAGAATAAGTATTACTGATATTACTGGTATTCAGTAAGTCTCAGTTAATTTAGTTCTCAAAGGGAATAAGCTAAGATGGCCACTACTTCACAAATCAACAGCAAAGTATTTTTTGTTTCTAACAGTGAAACCTGTGCTAAGCAACTCCTCAAGAGAAAATAAAACAACTTATATAGACAGTTCGTTGACAAAGGGGAAACAAAAAGGTATCTTAATTCTCATGTAGAAATCCATCACTGTTTTAAGGGGGGGGGAAAGTTATAAAAAGTGAGCTTTGTACAAGTTTCACTATATAATGCCATGCAGAATTAATGTAGAATAATGTATACATGCCTGCATATACAGAAATGCCTTTGACGTTAATGCCCCAGTTATAGTTTGGACACTTTCAGTTGAAAAAAATAAATACATAAAAATTTACAAATCCCCCAATATATGTTATTTTCCTTCCATTTTTAGAAATAATTTTTACAAATACACATAGGAAAAATGAAAAGCCTTTAAAGAATGAGTGACATTACAATTTAGGGATTTAATATAAATACAATCTACTATTCATGAAAGCAAAAAAAATTAAACTTCCTTCTTTACTCCAAGGAAAACATGCTAAAACTTTCAATTGTCAAAGTACAATAACATTTTTTTTCCAGAAGACAGTAACAAAAATGCAATGTATGCTTTTTCTCTATAAGGAAAGACTGTTTTAAGGAACAGAAATTCTTCACTGAGGCAGAAATTCTTTATTAAAATCCTTAAATAAGAATCACAGCTGTGAAAACGTCAACAGAAACAAGGTTGCAAGGAAAAAGGCTTTAAAATAACTATAAAAGCCCAAACGACCTTCAATAACAAGCTATAAGCTCAAGTACCACTGAGAACATGCCCTGAACAACTGCAAATGCACAAGAAGCACCTAAAAATTCACTATTCTTACAAACCAATTTTCTTAAGAATGCAAGTCCTAAAGATGTTTATGACTGCCTTGTAGTTTCCTTACACCAAAATGTTTACTATCCCTGTATTGTTTATGTATTAAAAACAACAATGCATATTCAAGTCATTGTCAATGATAAATTCTATTAAAGTTGCTTCAAATAAACATCTGCAACTACCCACTGAAGCACTTTAAAAAAAAAATAAATCACCTGGTGCCAGGACATTTTTAGTTTTGCAAGAGAATAATTACCTTTTTATACTGTTTGTCATTGTCATAGCCTTGGTCAGTAGCTCTGAATGCTGTTTCTCCAGGAGAACCTAGAACATAATTACAGAAACTCATTATCACAAGCAAAAGGCACTCAAAAATTCTCAAACTACACCTAATATAAAATTAAAGTTTCAACCCCTACGAATTATCAATTCAATAATCTTTGAAGTTCCTAGTAAGAAAAAAGAAGATTCACCTTAAGAAACTGAAAAAGAAGTTCAGTTTAAAACGCATCTGAAACATTTATATCTAGTTTGTGACTCAGATTAGTTATACGACATGGGAGTAGGCAGCTTCAGTTAGACTATTGAAGATGTGAAAACATAATTATTTCTGATAAACATGAAAAGATAATATGAACTCCATTGCTACTCCTGCAATGAGAAAAAAAAAAGTTCTTTTCCTATTGTCGTGACATAAGTTTTCAAAACAAGCTTCTGGAAAACGCCTGGAATAAAAAGCGTCTGCTGAAGACTGTGTCAGAGTACTAACTACCATTCATCTATTCATTCTAACAGGGGAGGATCTAAGCATTTTAAAAATATTTGGAAAGTATTTGTAATTCAAGAGAAAGTTGTTGTAAATAATTATGTTTACATTGATATTCACTCCTCTTAGCACAATAGTATTCGAAGAGTTTGCTTTAAAGAGGCAGGTTAAGGGCAGTAAAAAGGGCTTTTACACACCTAACAACAGAAGTAGATCAGAAGCTCCTAAGACTTCACTAACCAAATTGTAACCTGTGAAAAATCAGCAGAAGAGGGGAAATAAAAATTATAAATACAAACCAAAATTCAAAACAGGTATGAGGGATCTTTGTCTCATTTGAAGGACCACACAATCATAAATGGCAACCATGCCCATGTGAGCATGGTAACAAATAACAGGCGACATCTTACAATACCACAATTCGAAACAGCCATAACACACAGGAGATTGTAATCTACTTGTCACTCCATTGAACTTGATGCCTACTTAGGTGCTCACTGAGTTTGTTAGATTATACAAACTAGCTCTGACATTGACAGTATTTTAAGAAAATAAAAATACACTTCTTATGTGCACTGACATAGAAGTATTGTCAAACAGAGCAGTGTCTGTAACAGGTCACAGATATAAACTTTTATGAATACAATTTTATACAGTTTGATAATTATTAAAGTATATAATAGGAATAATCTTGCACTTTATTACAGTGTGAAGTTTTAAGCCGTGCTCATTAGCAAGTCACATAAGACGATCAAATCAATCATTTTTAGTTTTAAGAAGCCCACTGATCACTTATGAAAATCTCCCAAGACACTGAACAGACAAACTATCCCCTTTTCTTTTGCGAAGGATTTACAGCTCCTACCTGCTCCTTTGAAACACAGCCCCTACATGAGCTAAATCTTCAAGCAAGTCCTTCTGGAGCTTTATCCAGGTGAAAAATATCTTTCAACCCAAAAGAACACCTTCATTATAAATCTCTTCTTTCACATGCTTGAAACATTAAGAGCTACCATTCTTAATAATCCAAATCTTTTCTTCTGTAGCAGCTGTGGTATTGTTATTGTCTAGTGCCACTCTCACCTTCCCCCAATTTCAGCTGGACACGTCCAGCTCCCATCACTCACTGCAGCAATGTAGTTTTCAATCGTCAATCTGTGCAGAGTTGTACAAGAACTCCAGTTTTCTATCAGTTTCACATTTTGGTTCTCTGTACTTGCTACTAGAATTCTTGCTTCTTAAAATACATTACACTTACCTGTGTCCACAACACTTTCAGATGAGACAGCCAATGAAAAGGCATGCATTTTCAGGATCCGCTTTCTTTTAGCATCTAAGGGCATATCTGTAACCTCATTTGTAATAGCTTAATTTTTCAAAATTAAAACTAAGCTGAAAAATTGTTCTCACCAGGAGAAAAAAATCCTTTCAGTGAAGTGAAGCTCTCTCCAATCTTGTCAAAGTCAGGCAGGAGTTTGGCAAGGTCATCTGCATCAGGAAGGGCTTTGATAAGTTTTTCTATGAAAACAGTAAAACAGCCAGTGAGTAGGGTTTTTTCCTATTACTTCTGTGGTGTAAAAAAAAAACAAAACAAAACACAGGCTGTAAAATTTAGCAACTGTTTCAGAACACAGCTTTTAAAATATTTTTTTTAAAAACAATTCAAAAGTTTCTTTCCACATACACCTTCCCCACTAATGTGTTGGCAAAGATTATCAGATTTGAAAAATCAATTGCTTTTTTTAGACTTTGAACTTGCAGATAAGGTGGTTGCCCCAGGTACTTTAATATAGTCTAAAACTTACTGCTGCATTTCACTACATTACTTTCTCACATACCTCATAGAGGATGTTTTAAAATTACATGACACTGTAACTATGCTCACCTCTTGTACGGTTTAAAAAAACCTTATTTTTCAGTTTCATAAATAAGCCAATTTTGTAATCCTTTAAAAACCCAAACCTGTTGGCTTTAAACTATAAAAAGGTAGTACCCTCTAGCAATAAAAGCACAAAAGCATTTGCCTCAGTTATTCAGGCTCTGCATTTATTTAAGAAATGCTCATACACATAGTAAAATCTTCCTAATTTTTTTTTTGTTTTTAAAAAAGAATACCACCTGACCACCCTGCATATAATAAGTAGTGTCTGTTTTCCAGATTTCTATCTTTCAACTGAAAATATGCAAAAATCCTACTGTAATCAGAAGGTTCAGGAAAACAGAGTTTGCATTTTTAATTTTCTTTTCTTCTGTATCTTTAATTTTGCATATTGTAAGTTCACTATTCTCCATTTTCAATTGGTCTTTTACTTATCTATTTATACGTATAATTTTACTTGTAATGACACTTATAAGTGTCATTCATATAGAAAGAAAGAACTTTGTGCGTAATACTTTCTGTGTAAGTCTCCCTGATAATGTTGCAAGTCTTCTTTTAACAATGGGACTACATGGTCATATGAATGGACCAAGAACATTCTTAAATCAAAGGATGGATTATGGAATATCAATGCTAAACAATGCTTAATTTCTTCCTACAAACACAGAAATACCTTGGTAAGACACACACCAAACTAACAATACAACTTAATTCAAATTACAGCTATAACGACACTACTGAGAGAGGCATCGAGGACTTATGTTAAAGTTTTACATGTGATAGCCTTTAGACAGAGTAATATTTTAGCTATTGTGATACCAAAGTCAATATGTTCATCAAGTTCCCAAATGAAGTCAGGAACAATCCACTTATATTCATCGAGGTCTGGCATCATGTCCTTCCACTGATCATATGTCTGATACAAAACGGAAAAAAAATATTAGTAGAAATGAAAAAATGTATGTAGAGAAGCATATGAGTAACCTATTGACAAGTAGTACCTACATATAAAACACACTAGCCCAACATCTTTTAGGTATGAATAATAATACTTGGAAATTTAAAAATCTATAGAAGTTCTCTAAACAATCCATTTTCCATACTCATTCATCTTTATTGTCATTTGTTAGCCAAACAAGGATATCTCATATTTTGGTGGATGTACCAAGAACTGTGGTTCTGAAGTATATAACAAAGACAAAATGCATAAAATAGCTTCCAAAGATAAATACCTTCTTTACTGTATAACCACCACCTACAGCAGATCCTAATATAAGATAGCGGAGTTTGAGAAGCCTCGATGCTAGTCTAGCTAGCCAAAAGTTCCTGTGGAACTGATATCCATATTTTACACTTAAAAGTTTTGTTTTGCGTAGGGGAAGACGACTAAGAGAAGAGAACAGCTGAGCGGATATCCTTAGTGGAGGTCTTTGAAATTTTGAACTTGGATAGTGGGGATGATGTATACTTCGGGAAACAAGATGCAAGTTTTGAAGTGGTGATTTTCTTTTTACTCCACAGCTGCTATTTGCTAGACTCCGGCAGATGACACTAAAAGAAAGAAAGAAAACCTGTAAGTAACAGACTTCCTCAACACACCATTAACTCAACCTCTTTAAAAGCAATGCACATTACCTTTTAGCTGGTTACAGATAAATTAGAGCATCATTCTGAAGGTACAGTTTCTAGCTATCATTAATATAATACCAGGAAAACAAAAAACTGTAATCATCATTAATGGGTATTGCATTTCTAGTGATTACAGAAATAAAACTTTAAATACCATTTATGAGGTCTATTATGAACTAAAGTTAACTTCCATACTGCATTAAGGCAAGTAACACGTCTGTTGTATAACAGTTTGGGCAAACAGGAGCTAAGAGTCCACAGAAGACTATGATCAAACTATGACATAAAAGAAAACTTGTCAGTTTGGCCTATCTTGTTATTCTAAATAAACTTTTAAATATCATTGAGTTTATAGAGGATTTTCAAACTTCAAAAAAAAACCAAAAACACACAGACAAAATTCCTTTGCAAAATNAATAATCTGAAAGATTTCACTCTGAAAACAGAGCCCAGCCATGAAAAGCTGTTAAAACACAGGAACCTTATCAATCCGGCCTATGCTAAAACAAATGCACAGGTTGGAATAAAGCTCCTTGTGTACTTTCTATCACACTACCTGCACGCTTCAACATTTTGAGGTGACTTAGCCAGTTTAGGGGAGAGACAACTGCTCTGGAAAAAACAACTTCTTTTGTAACTTTTTAGTTTCACCATCCCATCAGGACGGATAATATTAAGTCATTTAGTGAACATATATGAGTGAAGTTACAGTTCTTGAAATGAATGCTTATGCCTTGATGTTTTTTTCAGCATTTTCAATGTTATCAAATGCATTTACTTATAAAGGGGACAAACACAAAAGAAGAAAGTGTTTTGCACCATTGAGAAGGCAAATTATTCACCCTGTAATCCTAAATAATTTAAAGTTAGCAGATCTTAAAGAAAGTAAGTGAATTATATGAAACGGAAGGTATTACAGCATTTTCTAATAATACACAACATAATCTATAGAATTCTTTGCCTTGAGATGACATTGCCTATGAGAGGCATATTCTTAATGTCCAAAGAAGTGGAAGTCTTTGTTATAAGATCACTTTTGACACAGAAATGGAGTTTTAGGAAGATAAGTTGAAAATCAGAATTATGTGAATTGAGACATTTTTCTCTCTTAAAAGACCAATTCTCCCAAGGATCTATGTTCATAAATTTCCTCTAGCATAATGAAAAGCTTTTAAAAAAGGGAACTCCACTGACTCTTATGAAAGTCCTCATTCATAAAAGTCACTAAGATTTTGAAGGATACTCTCTTTCCTCTACACTGCACTATCTGGAGTGCTGTGCCTCTGCAATAACAACCTTAGTACCCAGAAAGAGAATAAGCAGGAGTAGAATAATCCTGAGTAGCAACAAGTTTCTCCTCTTTGACACCGAATTACAACAGCCTCAGAAATTAACCACAGACAGGACCAATACAAAAGTGGCTACATAACAATAAAAAGTGCCTCAACACTGGAAACATTTTATTTCCCGCTTTTGAAGATATTATAAATTAAGGTGTGGCAAGCCCCTACAAAGGCCATTATTTCTTTTGTTTTGCAGTCACTATCATTACACAGATATTTAATGTTTTCAGCAGAGACCAAATGGAAGTATACACTATGGCAGTCACTTCTCATTATTAGTCTTCACCTAGATTAAAGGCATTTTGTAATATTATGTCACTTTCTTCTCTATGGTTGGTCTTTTAAAACACACTGTGTTTTACAGCATTCACTCTGTATGCTTAAACTGAAGGAAAAGTAAAGGTTTCATCACAAATTGTTACGTCAAGATCTTGATCAACAACAATTGCCTTTTGAGTACTATCACATACTTCAAACCCTACCTGCTTTAACTGCACATTTAAAATCTTATAACACATGAAAAAAATCCCTACTACTCCATCACTATAGCAAAACTCCTTTCTTCTCTCCTCCTGCTTCTAAAAACTCCTGATGAATACTTAAAAAAAAAAAAAAACCACAAAAAATCAAACACCTTAAGATCTTTAATGGGAAGTGTGGTTAGACTGAAAAGGGTGCCAAAACAATGCTAATACATTAAGTATTTAATGAGTTTCAAATTTAAAGCCTCTGGAAAGCCTTCCAGACATGAGTAGCTCTGCCATTACAGTCTGCCTGATGTCAGGTTGTAGGCCTGTTAACTCCTGCATTGCACTGAGATTACAGATATCTTATGAAACAAGAAAGTGGCCCGTTCCTATTGGTAGCCAAGCATTCCACCTGGAGGTCATACCTAACATTTTACACATATTGCTCCAGTTCAAACTCTCCTCAGCTTGTATAAAGGCAGGTTATACAGACTTTTAGTAACAATGACTGAAAAGCAGTCTTTCAAATGTAACCCAACAGAAAGCGCTGTGGTATTTGCTTTCTCATTCGGCACTAGACAACACTTATTTTCCTACTGATGCTCCCAGATCTGCCAAGGAACATAGCAAGACTACTAGACATTCAGTTTCACTGCTCCAGACCAGAATTGTGTAAGAGAACAGTGAANATTTTCAAACTTCAAAAAAAAACCAAAAACACACAGACAAAATTCCTTTGCAAAATACATTTGTCCTGTTTTGGCAAAGCAGATTCTCTTTTGCAGCTGAAGCATGTAGTTAAAGACACCTTTCAGTGTCTTTCACTCTAATATTCTCCAGTTGCTGAATCACAGCACTATTGTTTTGTCATGGATAGACAAGATTACTTCTGCAGATGGCTATGTCATGTTTGTTGAAGACTTCAATAACGTAATCCAGATTTATGCCAGAAGAATAATTTCATCATAATAATAATAATAATAATAANTTAGTGAACATATATGAGTGAAGTTACAGTTCTTGAAATGAATGCTTATGCCTTGATGTTTTTTTCAGCATTTTCAATGTTATCAAATGCATTTACTTATAAAGGGGACAAACACAAAAGAAGAAAGTGTTTTGCACCATTGAGAAGGCAAATTATTCACCCTGTAATCCTAAATAATTTAAAGTTAGCAGATCTTAAAGAGAGTAAGTGAATTATATGAAACGGAAGGTATTACAGCATTTTCTAATAATACACAACATAATCTATAGAATTCTTTGCCTTGAGATGACATTGCCTATGAGAGGCATATTCTTAATGTCCAAAGAAGTGGAAGTCTTTGTTATAAGATCACTTTTGACACAGAAATGGAGTTTTAGGAAGATAAGTTGAAAATCAGAATTATGTGAATTGAGACATTTTTCTCTCTTAAAAGACCAATTCTCCCAAGGATCTATGTTCATAAATTTCCTCTAGCATAATGAAAAGCTTTTAAAAAAGGGAACTCCACTGACTCTTATGAAAGTCCTCATTCATAAAAGTCACTAAGATTTTGAAGGATACTCTCTTTCCTCTACACTGCACTATCTGGAGTGCTGTGCCTCTGCAATAACAACCTTAGTACCCAGAAAGAGAATAAGCAGGAGTAGAATAATCCTGAGTAGCAACAAGTTTCTCCTCTTTGACACCGAATTACAACAGCCTCAGAAATTAACCACAGACAGGACCAATACAAAAGTGGCTACATAACAATAAAAAGTGCCTCAACACTGGAAACATTTTATTTCCCGCTTTTGAAGATATTATAAATTAAGGTGTGGCAAGCCCCTACAAAGGCCATTATTTCTTTTGTTTTGCAGTCACTATCATTACACAGATATTTAATGTTTTCAGCAGAGACCAAATGGAAGTATACACTATGGCAGTCACTTCTCATTATTAGTCTTCACCTAGATTAAAGGCATTTTGTAATATTATGTCACTTTCTTCTCTATGGTTGGTCTTTTAAAACACACTGTGTTTTACAGCATTCACTCTGTATGCTTAAACTGAAGGAAAAGTAAAGGTTTCATCACAAATTGTTACGTCAAGATCTTGATCAACAACAATTGCCTTTTGAGTACTATCACATACTTCAAACCCTACCTGCTTTAACTGCACATTTAAAATCTTATAACACATGAAAAAAATCCCTACTACTCCATCACTATAGCAAAACTCCTTTCTTCTCTCCTCCTGCTTCTAAAAACTCCTGATGAATACTTAAAAAAAAAAAAAACCAACAAAAAATCAAACACCTTAAGATCTTTAATGGGAAGTGTGGTTAGACTGAAAAGGGTGCCAAAACAATGCTAATACATTAAGTATTTAATAAGTTTCAAATTTAAAGCCTCTGGAAAGTCTTCCAGACATGAGTAGCTCTGCCATTACAGTCTGCCTGATGTCAGGTTGTAGGCCTGTTAACTCCTGCATTGCACTGAGATTACAGATATCTTATGAAACAAGAAAGTGGCCCGTTCCTATTGGTAGCCAAGCATTCCACCTGGAGGTCATACCTAACATTTTACACATATTGCTCCAGTTCAAACTCTCCTCAGCTTGTATAAAGGCAGGTTATACAGACTTCTAGTAACAATGACTGAAAAGCAGTCTTTCAAATGTAACCCAACAGAAAGCGCTGTGGTATTTGCTTTCTCATTCGGCACTAGACAACACTTATTTTCCTACTGATGCTCCCAGATCTGCCAAGGAACATAGCAAGACTACTAGACATTCAGTTTCACTGCTCCAGACCAGAATTGTGTAAGAGAACAGTGAAAACCAAAAGAAACATAGTTTGTCTGGGAGAGTCAAGGTCTGGAGATGAAGGAGGCCCAAACTCCTTGGGCAGGAGGATCACAGGAGCTGCAGCTCCCTTTCCCATTGCATCTCAGGTCCTGGGGGAATTAAAGGATGGGGAATTTCCCTGTTTGGAGCAGCAGCTCCAGCCTAGCAGGCCTCTGGCTTTCCCCTGAGCCACTGGCGCATACACTGCCCANCCGGGCACCGCGGTCCGGGCGACCGGCCCGGGTGGAACCCAGCCTCCCTCCGCAAAGGTTCCGGCCTCAGAGGGGGCGCTGCTGAGGGGG
>VXBW01006433.1:546301-589718 GCA_013400375.1 Thinocorus orbignyianus
GTTCTGCCAGGGTCTTCCACGCTGCTTAAACGCCAGAGGAGTTCGCAGCTGTTGTTGCACAGAGGAAATGTGCGAAACGGAGGGCAGTGCTGTCTTGAAAGCTGGAAAACAGGCAGCATGTTCAGCTGGGCTGCTGTGAGTTGTTTGCGGGGCTGCTGCTGGCAGGACTGCGTGGAAGTGGGAGGCAGAGGAGGAACTTGGAGTGTTTGGCAGATGTGGCCATCTGCCCTCCAACAGAATCACCTCTAGTTCTGTCATTCTTGTGAAGTGCCTGTCTGTAAAGACCGCCGGCCTTGGAGTGATCACCTGGCAGTGCCAGTGCTGGCTGAGATTAACAGAAAGTTTTCCCTCCTGCCTGATTTGAATTATTCATGCAGCGAGTTAACTCTATCCATAGTGGAGACACAGAACATCATTTTCTTCATTTGTGTGTTTGAAAACTGTTGTCATGACTCCTCTCAGTCTTTTTTCATTTAGATTAAGCTATCCTAAGTCCCTCTTTCATGTTTTCTGACTCCTTTCTCATTTTTCTCTGTGCTGTCCTGTAATATGCACAGAACTGGGTCTCGTGCTGAGCTAGACAGAAAAAGAGATTTGGAGTGTTTTGTAGGCCAGGCTTCTATTTATACAGTGGGAGTTTTCAGAACAAAATAAGTTGCACAAGAATGGAATAATACATACATGTATTTTCAGGACTGAGTTAGTACTTGTAGGGTGAGGTGAGGCACATATTTTTGTCTCTTACTCGCTTGCTTGCTTTTAGATTTATATGTTTATAAATTTAAGGGACTATCTTTGTTTTTAATCTTACTTTTTGAATTATTATTTTTATTTTATTTTAACTTGACCGGTTTTTTTGAGCTTATATCTGGGTTTTGAGACAAATTTCAATTTGAAAATAAGAATGAAGATACTCTGTAGGACTCGATAGGAATAACTAATGTGTAATTCTTACTTTAAACAGAAGAGGGCATTATACAACTAAAGGTTCTAATACTGGATACTTTATAGGTGCTTTCTCCAGGAGAAAGTGAACCTGATCAAGAAAATTAACAAATTCCACCATCATCATTGGTTCTGGAATAACAAATTTCGCTGGAATATGACAGATTGATGAATGTTTTACACACTTACTATGTTTTTTCTTTGTTTTCAGATGTGAAGATACAAATCTCCCTAATAGATTGTTCTGTAGGAGCAGATACTGTCAACAGGAACTGGAATAAGCCTATGAATATTTAATACATTGGATGACCCTTGATTGTTCCCTATGCCACACAGATTTGATGGCATACTCTGCATGCAGCTCATCTGTCTTCTCTGTGAAAGGGCAGCCAGGGGCCCATCTACTGCACCCTCGTTTTCTACAGACACTAGAAAGACCAGGACTGACATCTGGGGAAGTGGCAAAAGCTGAATGAGCAGGAAAAGTGTGTGTGTGTGGCACTCATGTTTTCCAGCTCTGGCACTTCCCACAATAATGACTCATTTCCCAAAATCATAAACCTGCCTTGGGAAAGGTACTTCTGCAGTTATTTCCTGTCTTTTATAGCTTCTAGATAGCACTGCTCAGCTTTCTTGTGTAATCAGGTTTATGGCTTTATTGCATTTTTCCTTTTACATTTTTAATTGAGAATTGTGATTCTCATGTAATAACTGGAGAGTTCTTGTTGCTGGGTCTCAGAAGAACAAAATGAAAAGTGGAGAAGCTCAAAGCTTCCCTTAGAGTTGCAGTAGAGGGAAGGAAGGGGTAACATTGAAACTGGGGTGTGGAGAGCACCTTGTTCCCCCTGATCTTGTCACAAGAGATCACCCTTAACACAGCTTAGTACTTTCCTGTCCAGCTTCTGGTTCATTTTGAAAATGTGCTAGGTGTCCAATACAAACTGCTTCTCACCAGCATTTTACAAACATAAAATAAAAAAACCCAACCAAAAACCCCTGTGCTGGGCATATATACACATCCGGTTTTCAGGTCTGTGCCTGGCTCACTTTATTAGCAATGCACAGCTTTTCTTGTATTGATTGACCCTGCTCCCTCATTTTCTCTTCTCTGTTCCCTGCATTTCTCCTGTGTCAGTTTCTCTGAGCCTGCCCACTGCAGGACAGTCGGTCATCTTTCCTGGTACTTGAGGCTTCTACAAGTGCCTGCCATGTGGAAGTAAAATGCTGATGAGTAGGAACTAACTTGATACCTCTTGATCTGTTTCAGTCCCTCTAGAAATATTTTAGTTCTCTTAACATGTTTGCTGGAAGAACAGGTTTGCCTCTTCTAGCATCATTCCTAAAATATTTGGTGTGTAACTTCTTCAAAAGTAGCAAAGGCCAAGGAAATGAGAATGAATCACAAGAGTAACAAACAAATGCAACCTGACATTAACAAAAAAGGGAGGTGACAAAAATCTCAGTGCTCTTTTTCTGCCAGCTTCCTTTTAGCCCCGATTTGGAGGTCAGACATTTGTATCCAGTTCACTGACATCAAGGGGAAATTCCACTTTCCCCCAGAAGTGAGTAAATAACCTGATGTTTCCCAAAGCTGTGTGGTGAGATCAGAAGACATTCTGTGACAATATTCTTAATAATGAATAAAAATACTGGTTACAGATCCTACAGCTCCTTACACACAGTCAGTGCATAAATTTACCCACACAAACTGAGAACCCTGTTTACAATGCTTGGATTTTTCTTAAAGGCATATGTGGGGATCACAGCTGGGCACTTAGTTCAGGCTGGTTGCTAAGTCTTAACAGCAATGCCTGTTTCCCTTCTCATTTGGACTCGCTCCTGGTCTCCAGTGATTCCATAATCTCTTGAAGAAAAATACTTCCCACTTGCCCTCCCCTGAAAGTTCCATGTCAACACCACTTCATTGTACTGATCAGAGTTATGGCCCAGAGTCATAACGTGGCAAACACTTGTGAGATCTAACTTCTTTATCAAAGTGTCTCTGAGTGAATTTTGCATGTACTCTTGCAGTCCTAAAACTCCAACGACAAAATTAAGGGAGGAGGGCTGAATGTTACCTGCTAACTCCACAGAGAGGGAGGAGCTCAATTCTTCAAACATCAGCAGAGTTATAAGGAAGGTGTGTACTTGGAACACTTCCTCAATGTGGAAGTTCAAGCACACAGCACTGAAGACCTGTCCTGAAGGTGCTCTTGAGAATCTCCAGAGGGTCATTTCATGGGGGAAAATCCTGCCAAGAACCATTATGCGCAGCTTAACCAGGGAGAAGAGAATGAGATGGTGAGTTGTATCTCTGTCTGAGTCTTTCTCATCTTTAAGCAGCAGGTGGCACATGTCCTGCAATAAAATGCTATGATCTGTAATTTAGTTTTGGATGGTGGGAGTGTTCCTATAGCAGAAACATACGGTTAGAAAGGGGTATAATTTTTTTTATTTTTATTTTACCAGAAGTAAAATAAAGTTCTGTGTGTCCACTGGATTTAATTGGTTATCCTTTCCAACAGGGGATGGCTCAACACATTATTGATGTGGCATTATAAATGTAGGTGGAAGTGGTCTTATATGAACTTGAGGGATGGGCTGGAGCAGTGTTCCTAACTCTTTCACAGCTGAATCTCTAGAGTCAACTCCTCTTCGATGAGGACTGAGAACATTGGTTTTCTCTAGAGCATAAAACCACATATGTTATGTTTGCATAAATTATTAGCAAATGCAGTCTGTTGAATTGGCAACACTATTCCAGCCTGAGCACCGATATAAAGCTGGATTTCTAAATACAGAACTACCATATTTCTTTCCAGAATTTTCCAGGGAGGAGTATGTTTACTCGCATTCCGTAACATGTGGAAATAAGTCCCATGTTTGCGTGAAGTATCTGATCTACTGCATGATGCTTCTCTTAAATCGTAAGCCCAGTGCATTATTGTAGTAAATTCAGTGCTTCTTGGCTGCTTTGGCAGTTCTGCATGTTACGGATCAGCTATTCATCGCATATGCATTCTGTCCATCTAAGAGGTTCTGCTGGAGATGTCGGACTTGTGATGCGGCTGTACAGTGACGATTCTCATGCGTGTCTGGTAAATGCAGTGCTTCTCAAAACTCCCCTGCTGCAGAGCCACTGTAGCTCTGCTATGAGTGTGTACAGGATTTGTGGGTGTAGAGCAGTCCCAGCAAAGCTCATCAAACACAGTCACTTACAAGCTGACATGACTGTTCAATTCCAGAAATCCTGGAGAAATCTTAAAAATCAATTCACTAAGAATTCTATGTTATTGAAAAAGAGATCATGTTGTGGAAAAATTTGGACATTTGTTATCCTCAAATACAAACACAGATTTTCAGACAGTGCTCTGCCATCTGGGGAAGGGGAGATGCCCTCCTTTGCGTCATACACACCTGGGTAACCCGGGATGTGCTGGGGAATGTGGTACAGAGAGTCACCCGGCAGTGTGCGCTGAGCGCTGCGGGAAGCGCAGAGCCCTGGCTCCCCAGGGTGGGGACTAATTAGCTGAGTGTGGGGCAGAGCCCAGCTGGCCCCGCGGATCCACTGTCCCTGCCAAGTCACTGGCCCCGCTGAGCTACTGTCCCTGCCAAGCCGCTGGCTCTAGTCCTGGTGCTGATGTGCCACTGGCCCCAGCTGCAAACCGCTGCTGCTTCCCCTCTCTGCTCCACCCTGCCTTGTCCTAGGACCATAAACACCCCATCATTCTCTTCTTACTGCTGGCACCATCACCAGCAATGCCAGAATTGAACCTGAGCTAGTTGGCTTGAAATGTGCTGTGCAGAGCCACGCTATTGTACCCTGCATGTCCAGTGCTGGCTGTGCACTACTGGGACTCCCAAGCTGTGCTTGCATGGAGCCAACTATCCCACATTACCTTTCCAGTAATGTTCTTGCTTCTCACCAGCATCCTACTGAGCACAGTTGCTGTGGGTGCAGTGCTTGGGGTTCTGTGCTGTGAAACTGAGGTTTTCCATGCACAGCTGGCGTGTGTGCACAGTGTTGAGTCAATCTGCACTGTGAATCCAGGGTGTCTGGCAGTTGCCATGCTCTCTGTGCCTGCAATGAGCATGAGCAGTGCTCATTTGCTTGGGGTTCCCAAGTGTAAATCACAGCAAAAATATTAGCAAAGCAGCTGAGTAATAGGTGCAATTAAAACCATAGCCAATTTGTGCTAGATTTGGCAGGTATGTATACGTCTTTGTTATATATATGAGACAGAAAAAGTTATATGAGATAGAGGAAGATACCTGTGAGGGTGTCTGAGGTACTGTAAGAACATGAGGGGAAAAAAAAAAAGTGTGTATAGAAAAAGAGGACAACGAAGAAAGAGACAAAGGCAGCTGTGTTTAAGCAGAGGAGAGAAAGAGAGTACATGGGGTAAAAGAGAATTATGTGCAGACATTCTTTCTTTGTTAAAATCGGATATTTTAAATTATTGGCAGCCACAGCAAGTGGCACATAAAGCCTCAGTGACCCTGCAACCTTTTTTAAAAAAATTCTAAGCCATGAAAAACATTTTCTGACATTATTTTTAACTGTCAGTTTAATCCACCTGAACAAAATTATTCAAAAGCAGTTCTTGACTCCTCAAACGAGATCATATCACTTGGTGTAATAATGTAACAGCTGACATTGTGCAGGTGCCAGTTTTTCCGGAGTGAAATAGTTCAAGTAATTTTGAAAGCATGAAAGTAGTTAATTTGAACTCTGGATGTGCAGCAATTTTCTGTGTTGAACTACCTGTTCATTTTGCTGAGGAAAGTTGGGGAGCTCTAATGATGATAAATACTTCTAAGTTTTCTTCAATATCTTCATTTCTTGGTACAGCTGAGATACTAGATAGTCCTGTGTTTAAGAATAATGACCCTGATTTAGGAAATCTACACGATATATCCTTGTGTGCATCTTTGGGATTACTTCACATGGCTGGAACACATTTGCTTGAATGAGAGTTCAGCCTCCTGCTTACGCAGCTAAAAATTAGCAATATGTAATTCGGAGCCTGAGATAATATCTCTCCCTCTTCGTAACCATTCGTAGTACCGGAAAGATTTCAGTAGTGTGAGAGCACTCTGGACACAGCAGCTTGCTAACGGATATGGTAACAGAAAGGGATTTGTTTTAGGAATTAGCTTGCTTTTTTTTTTTTTTTTTTTCTTTTTTTNAATAGGAAGTGTGAGGAAAAACACAGCTTTATGCCCTTTGCCAATTTGATGCTCCTTTCTGTGCGGCTTGGGACAAGTTATTCCCTTTACACGAACCCCAAAGTGCAAAGCGTAAGTCTTGCTGTGCAAAAGCTTGTGCTGCTGCTTCAGGAAAGATTTACCAGAAGCCTGTCTTAAGCACATGTTCCCCAGTTGCTTATGTCTGAAGGAAGCGGACAGCTGCAGTTAGTCAGCTGGTAAGCCCCAGTTTGCCACTGCGTATTGGTAGCTGTCTGCCTCATTTGGGATGCCAAAATTCAAGGGAATCGGATCCAGGAATTTTATATACCTTGAGCCTGAAAAATTTAACTCTTAAAATTACGAGTGAATCTGGAAAGCATAACCTTGCTCCTAATGGAACAATAGTGAACATTGCTACTGGCTTCAGAGGGAACAGAAACAAGCCTTTGATGAAAAAGGCTCTGGTTGGTAAGAATAAGATCCAGTTATTAAATTCCTTGTGAATCTTAACAAGTCTTTCAAGTCTAATCCTATTATCTGTTGTTATAGCAACAGGTTGTTCGTAATAGGATACCTGGTGCTTGGGTTGCCAGAAATACGGTAGTTCACAGCCACTGTTCAGACTCCTTGCTGGTAGCTGCAGCCCTTGTTTTCACCAAAGAAAAGGGTGCCTGAACTTGTTTGACTTCTGCATTTAAATTCTGCTGTGCAGGTGACCTGGCGGTTACAGGCAATTTTTCTTATAAATATAAGTAACAAAGACTTGCTGGACACTAGAGGAATAAGCCCTTGAGTGCTGGCTTTGTATGATTGTAAAAGCAGCTAAGAATCTTTCTTGGAATAAGCGCATTTTCTGCCAACTGAACTGGTCTGGCAGCTTTCTCTGTCCTGTAATCCATGGCCCATCCCCAGACCCTTCATTCACAAGTTAAGCCGTTTTGGTTTAGTTACTCTACTTACTGTTGGGAGTCTCAAGAGAAAGGGAACGTAAACTGGTGAGGAAGCAAAGTTTTATGATACACAACAATTTATTAAAAATTATGCTACAGAGATGAGATGAGTTCTACATACCAGACTCTTTTGTAGGCAGTGCTGCTTCCTGTGGGATAATGAGAAGCCCTTGGAAGTCTTACAAACTCAATCTTAGCTTTGTTTTCCAGCACTTCTTACTCTGGTGCTCTCAAGAACCCAGGTTATTTGGATGTGTAATGTTATATATGCCAAATGCACACCTAAAACTCTGCTCACACAGTAGAAAAAGTATCAAGGTGCAACTCTCTGTTCATCAGACCCACCTTCCAGGCCAGTCTTCAAAAAAAGCATGTGTGCATCAGCACAACCCAGCAAACGTTATTCTCTTTTCCTTAACAACAACATATCAGTCTGACAGACATGTTCTTACTGGTGACACCAACACCAGTATTTCTGCCAGCCCTGGAAGTATTGTTTGCCATAGCGAACATGCATTTGCTTGGAAATCTTTGTAGTATAGGCCTAATGAATCCTGAATAAGCATGAAGAATTTTCAAACCTTAATTACTGGAAGGCACTCATGGGGCTAGATAAACCTGCTGAGAAACCTTCCTGTTTCCCTCTTCTTCTTGTAAATTGTGGATGCCTCTGTTGTTGGTCTAATATTCTCTCTCTTTTTTTTTTTTTTTTTTGACAAGATGGTGATTTTGAGAATTCTTCTAATGAATTTCACTGTTGACGTATTTGACAAGTGAGGTGTGTTTGTACTCGTACTGTTTTTGTTTCAACAAGGGATTATTTACCTACTAAATGGTTTTTTTATGAATATAGCATTCATTGCTTTAGTCCTTCCAGCTGAAGGCACAGGGTCAGGAAAAACACTTCAACCTAACAGAACATTTTATTCTGAGGTTAAGTATTGAAAGGTTCCAGCCCAGGGAACTTTGGCACAAGTTAGGTTTGGAGCTCAGACTATTTCCCTGCCCAGCTTTACTTCTGAATGATGTGACCCAGATAACCTGTTCCAGACATTTCCAAACCATGGGACATGCTCTTTTTTTTTGGGTTTAGATTCCTTCATGGACATCCAGATACAAAACACAGTTATCATCTGATGTTTATTCTTTCCCAGCTTACTCCTCATAGAGCTCCTGAACACCTGTATTCAGAAATGTTGCATTCATCAAGACACAAACCAATGAATCTGATGGATACAGCTCAAGGGTATCTATCTATTGATTGATCAATTGATCGATATACCTATCTATCATCTTTGGAATATCCCTTGTGAGAAGCAGCAAGATCCAAGAGACAGCACAGTGGATGTCTTAAAGAGTCCTTTTACCCCAGCTGAGCTGTTTTTCATGTCTTCCTCTCTCCTAGTTTTTAGGATGAAGAATACCAATGCATGCTTGGTTTTGGGAAGTGTCTTGAGATCTAAGGAGTCAGACCATTTTATGAGGGGAAACTGTTCTCGAAAACAAAGACCTGGACACACATGCAGGTGTAGAGGGACTCAGATACATATTTTTTTATATAGATGCATGGTTTCTTAGGAAGAGGAAGACAGAGTCTGCCCTAGCTCTAGGGTTTTGTTGTCACATCATGCTGGGGAATCATCGGTTTTCAGTGGAGAACACTGCCAACAGAAGATGATCCTAAATTACTGCCAGTCACATACTGAGTGCCCACCTTATCCCTTCTTAATTGTGTTAACTAGGAGCCTTGTTGACTTCTCAGACTTTGGATGCAAGGCACAAAAGCTGGACATTAAAGGAGTGATTCACTAACCGAAGCAAGATGCACATGGCAGCAATCTTGTTCTTCCCCACCCTGATATGCATGCCCATCCCAATTTGAAAATATTATTCCAGTTATTCCAGGTACAGCCATTTGCTGGAGGAAGTCTGAAGGCATGTTCTTTTAACAGTTCTTCCCTTAGGTGTCTCAGTCTACTTGGGAATTCCTTTGCCTTTCTGACAAGCTGCAAAGTCTGGATCCAAGCATCTGGATCTTGCTAGTAAGCCATTGCTGTTAACAGTTAGTTCACTTTGCTTTATGTACTATTCTGTATGCTGGTGCTGATACTAATTTTGTAACCAATTTGTTAAGGATACAGCAAGACTGAGGTGAATGGAGAGCCATCTACCTGTTCAGAAGAGCTTGTGAATATTAATAGCATGAGTGCAACACCAATTACCTTCTAGAACCCTTAGCTGTCTGCTGTCCTCCATGAGCTTGCTTCTATCGGCTGCAGAGTTACCTTATTCCCTGGGGCTGCTCAGAGATAATAGAAGCCTTTGAAAATGCTGAGCGTGTGCATCTTAAGGTGACATAATGAGGTCCTGTGCAATGCCAGCCACTCCCCTGTGTAGTTTACCATAGTTTTTCCCCACAGCTGCTAATTTCTTCCCTTTAAAAACCCCATGGATATTACCTAGGAAGACAGAGCCTGTCTTCTGGAGAATGACAGAGAGCAGGTAGGCTGAGGAAGTGTGTGGAACCACTGGGTAGGGCCTGTGTTTTGCATAACAAGCAAAGACACCAGCACAGAACCAGAAATTATGTATTACTCACCCTTCAAATTACATTGCCTTTTCTTCTCACCTTATGAATGGATCTTGCAATATCTGTGGCTGCAGATATCTGATCTTCAGAAGGAGATTGCACAGTTGCTGCAGATGTACTAGGGAGAAGGAGATTCAGGAATCTTAGCCCTTATGTTAGCAAATTCTCCTGGACACATGACATAATTGCAGTCATGCAATCTCCCATCTTAGATCAGGGCTGGGCCTCCTTTGTAAGTTCACTGCATACATTTAATTTAATCGTTACCAAGTCCCTACTAGCATTACTGAGAGGGAATGTGGCCATGGTACAAGGACGTGACAGGTCTTAAAATGTAATGCTACAGTCATCCCTTTGAAGTTTTGGGCAGTGACTTGCCTCACTGTAACAATTTCCCCAGCTTTGCAAATGGAATAATAATACCTACTCATACACCTACAGTGAGTAGCTTCCTTTGACCCTCTGAACATGTGAAGCATTCTGTAAGTCTTTATTAGTTGTTCTTACTAACAGTTGTTGTATTGTTGTTGTTATTATTCTTATTATTATTATTACCATTTTGGGATGCTAGGACAATGGCACATCAGCAAGATCCAGAATACTCATGCTGGAACTATCATGGAAGATGGTCACAGCCCTGTGTCTGCGCCCAGCTGTGAAAGCATCTCCAGCTGATGTGGCCACACGGTGTCACTCAGCCCCATCCAGACACCAGCTGAGTCTCTAAAGTGTAGGTGCATTACTGCAGACTTACTGCTATGGCAGGGTAGCAGTAGCGCTGCTAATTCTGCAGCAGGCACTGTCAGCTGCTGCGGTGTGTCTGTACCACTCTCCATCCCCTGGTGCAGATGTACTCAAGTTCTTCACCTGTGTCACCCAGAGACCTTAAAAAAAGCTTACCAGGCAAATCTGTATTCCTGACTTAAGGCCTAGGCGTCTACATTTTGATGTCATTGCAACTCATGCACACATAGTGCATGAGTGCACATGAGTTCCCATGGCATGATCTTTAAGGTTCCTTCCAACTCTAATGATTTTATGATTCTGTAACAGTGTCTCCTGCTGAGTTTCACAACTACATAAAACTATTTTAGAGGTTTGGTCAGACTACAGCCATCCAGATTTTGTGAAGGTGGATGAAAACTGTAGAACATGCAAAATTTTGTTCTAGTCACATTTAGGACACATAAAGAAGTCAAATACAAGCTCTATTACTTGTTTTTTTCACAGTACCATACCAAACAGTACCTACGGGAGAGCAGAGGATGATGGAAAAGTGTGGTATTCCAGGTGTTCCTTTAAAAGACATAGTAATGATTTTTTCCTTGTCTTTGCTGTACAGGAGATTTTTGGCTACAAAACCCAAGGCTGGCGGAAGGCTTTGTGCATTGCTGGATACATCTTGTCCTGTGGGGCTCTGCTGCTGCTCTTTTACTGGAAGCCTGAGTGGGATGTGTGGGCAAACTGCATCTGCTGCAGCTTAGAAGAAGCAGACATTGTTCTACTTAGAACAACAGTAGGTGCATACTTTGATCTTTAAATTACTGCCTAGTATATAGTTAATTGGAAGAAATCCAGTTAGCTGAAATCTCCTGCATTGCTGATTTCCTGCAATAATATCTTATGTTTACCATCACTGATCTAAAGAACTCTCAAGTATTCCACAAATTATGTGTAACATGCTGATTGGAATGGAGAGTAACAGCTCCTCAGGCAACAAATCGAAAGAAATCGGAGTGAAAAAACTTGTAGTATCTGTGGTTTCAAGACTGTGTTATTTGCTCTCAATCCTTGCTTCTCCCTTCCACCATCCCTATTCTTTCTGCGTTACTGATCTGTGCTCTAGATTCAAAAGCATCTGTTTGATTGACACTGTCCAGCAGATCCTTTTTCCCTCTCCTGACTGCCTCTGTATGCCAAAATTTAGCCAGTGGGGCCAAACCAAAGATTTGTCTGGTTTTGTCCCCAGCAGTGTCCAACAGGGTGTGATGAGGAAGAGAACAAGCTTGGACTGCTTGTTTTCTCAGCTGTATGTTTTCATTTTCCTTCAGACCTTCTCTATGTCCAATAAGCCCACAATCCTGCAGTTAATGCTTTCAGGGCCGTTCTGTTTTTCTAGTAGTTTCCTTATAGAGATTTCTGTCTGTTGAGGACTCTACGGAAGCACTGCAACATACGCAAGCTTTGATTTCATTTCATGAAAGCTACAGCAACAATAAAAGAAGCAAACTGAGACTTGACTCTGAACACTAAAAGAAGCAAATTGAAACTTGACTCTGAATCCCAGCTGAGCCTAAATACTCCAGGAGCTGGCAGGGCTGGTTTACTTCCAGTAATTTGATTTGTTCTGCTTCAAAGATTCCTGAACAATGGCATTTGCGAAATGTGCAATTACAAAATGGATCACTTGCTATGAGTGTATTTGAGCTGCCTTCTGAAATGAGCAGAGCAGCAGGCAGTTAAAATTTTGGGGTTCAAAAATCACAAATCTGCCTACTGACTATTTTATATGGAAACAATCTGCATTCTAATAATGGGGAGTATATATATATATTTATTTTTTTTTAACAAGCATATTAGGTTTCACCTCCCTTTTTAATCCTAAATTCAGTTTGCATTTTTAATTGCGTATTCTTGTGTGTCATTTTAAATGGATTTGCCATGCCAAGCACTTTGCAGATAAATGAGTTTTTAAATGATCCTTTATGTAATTAAAGAAAAGTTGAATCATATTGTACAGTCTTTTTATTAGGGAGCTCTCTGAAAGTATGCTCTGGGCATTTGAAAATTTCAGACTTCCTTTGTGGTTCTTTGTATCAAATGACAGTTTTGGCATTTTTCCCTACATTCTGATTATGTCAGTTCTCAAATGTGATGGCTACTGCTAATGAGGATGCAAGTAATCCCATCAGCTTGATCCTTGGAATTCTCTTTTGCTTCACATACAACCTTCATTCATAATTCATCATCCTTTCCGCTACAGCAATATAAGAGCCTATTAATTCTCTTTTGCTATTGAATTTTGACTAATTTTAGTTCAAATAATGAGCACCTGTGTTATTCACTACTTTCCATCTCAATCTGCATCCCAATGTCTACTAATTCTGAAATTAAAGTTAAAAGATAAATATCAGAAAATAAATGTTATTTTACTCAAAATACCAGTTTAAAATGAAAAGTGCACAAGTAAATAAGATATATAAATGTTATTAAAGTTATTTTTTTAACTCTAAAATTATTCAAAAGGACTCATATTTGGTATAGAATTATTTTTTTTTTCTTTTTTTTTTTCTGTTGTCATTTCCAATTGAAGTTTACTAACTGTGCTTTCAGAACCTGGCTGGCTTTTTCCATCTGCCATACTGCTCACACACTGAATATGATATATACGTAAGTCTCGTAGTTGGCTTTAATGCACGGAGTTTAGTGTTTATGTAATTTAACATGAGGGTACTTATTAAAGTAGTTGCTGTAACCTCTGAGACTATACTACCAACACTAGTTATTGGGTAGTTTCAATATTTTACAAAAAATAGCAAGATCAAGAATTCAGTTTGTGGCAAAACATGGTGTAAGATACAATAAGGAAAATGTTGTGCTAATACACTTGTTCCAATGAAGTGTTAACATAGGAATGATTATGAAAATATATTGGCACTAAATATCCATTTTGCAGTACAGCGCTATGTTTCTTTTGATCTTCCCTTTACAGTATGGTCACTACATCTCAGATTGTCCTGTACTATTTGCCTGTCCCAGATCATGACCTGGGTGTTCACATTCCATCCTTATCAGCCAAGCACCAGACCTGCAGTAGGTGAACTATTTGCAGTACTTGAAGTTTGACAGGACCCTGGTTCTGCTCCCATTCTGCTCATTTGTCTATTGGTCATAGGTGCTGGGAGGCTGCTCTTGATCAGTTCTTCTAAAAAGCTGGAGCATTGCTCTAGAAAGACTGACACTTTTGATTTTCAGGGAAATTGTGACACTTCTCTTTCAAATTCATTTAGGATGAATTTCGGATTTATTCTCGTAAGACTGTGACATGGATCTCTGTGACTGCACTCATCAGAAGTAGAATGGATTATCCAGCCACATCTGAGGAAGATTCAATCTTCAGCAAAGCCATAATGAATCCAAGTTTGCAAGTAAGTTAAGGATTCCCAGCAGCATCAGGGAGATGATAGCAAATCTCACCCCTCTCCATGGAGTGAGATGTGAAACATCCAGCTAAGAAACCTCCAGTGAACACAGTGAGCTGTGGAAAAACAAGCTAGAGATTTTGGTGAACTGTGTAGAAAATCCTCTCCTACTCCAAGGTGGGTATGAAAAAAGATCCTTCCTGAAAGTATTACTCCTTAGAGAAGATCTACATTGTAATTAGGAGAGGTTCAGCACACTGGGGTTATCAGTGAAGAATCAGAATTCCAAATCAAAACCTCACTCCTGGCATAGGAGCCAAGGAATTTAGGGGTGGCTCTGTTTCTGAAGGGAAACTGTGAGGAACCGAACATCACAGCTACCACAGTAACATGAAAACAGGGTTGAATGCAGCTGAAGGGGAACAGAACAGAAAAGTGCTCAGGCAAAGCTGCATCAGTATTTCCAGAAATATTTCATCAAGCGGGTTCTGAAGCACATGTTGCTTTCTTACCTTTGTATGCAACAATTTGTGCTTTAAAGTTCATTTGCTGGAGTTGGGTCTTGCACTGTTGAGTGTTTCTGTAAAAATATATCCTGGTCTCTGCCAGTTCCATAGCTTTGAGATCCCAATGAGGCGCTGGGGAGAAGGTAGACTAATTGGTCCAAGCAGATCACAAGGTTCCTCATGAGCTGAGTAAATATATTTATCCCCATTTTAGAACAAGTACCAGGCAGTTCACTTATATGTCTTAGCATTACACCTTAAATTGGTTTGAGCAATAGGAATGCAGTGGTACATTTGCTAATATCTGGCTCTTTATTATAGATACTAGATCACTGCACTGGGGAATACATAAAAGAGCCATTTTCCCTTCCAGGAAATAGGTTTCTGACTTTGTTAACCATTTATTTTTATATTTACAGCATTTTTTAGTAGATATTTTCATTATAAACCTAACTTTAGCTGAGCAAAGCTGCTGCTATTACTGCTGGCTTGTGTGGGCATATATTAATGTACATAAGAAAGTTTAGTGCCAGCTAGTTTAATCAACTAGCACAGTATGAAAGTGAATACTGGTTTGTAACATTCTTCAGAGGATCAAATTAGTAACATGAAAAAGCCCAATATAGCCTCAAATAATAGGCCCTTTGAACACCACTTTCATATCAATCAAAATATCTAGATAGAAAAGAACAGATTTCAAAGCAGCAGAGCAAACAGTTTAATCCTTCACTAGCAATTAAAAACCCCCTGCTTATAAGTCAGGTATAAAACCTTGTTGCCATTTAGCCTAAGTCCACAGAGTAATGTGTCTTGCCCAAGAGCTGTCCAAGGACCTCTTCCAGCAGCAAGTTGAGTCCCTCATTTCCCACTCTGGTTTTTAGCATTGCAAGTATTGCAGCCCCGACTGCATGAAATCAACTACAGACCTCTTGTTACATTAATGAGGGTGGTTATAACTCCTTTTTGAGTCAGTGTACGAATTGAGTATAGATTTCATTGGCCTATGATAATACGTATTACCCTGGATAGTGAGAGTCCCCTAGAGCTGATTTCCCTATTACTTATATGTATAGTTGTATAGCCTTGCCTTCTTCCAGCTGATGCGAAGTGCCATTATCTCTAATAGGCTTTGTTATTGTTGGGCAGGGCAGGACAGACTCCTTTTGCAAGTTATAAATGTCAGTGTGTGTTCCTGGTGGGTAGCCGCTCTGCAAAGGCTTAGCATTAGCAGTGACTCAGGAAGTATCCTGGGATGGCCTTTCTTGTCTGTTGGCGTATCTGTTCAGCTGAAGAACTTGGCACCGTGCCTGCAAAAACTGCCCAAAGGCCTCTGCTTTCCTCAAAGCCAGACAGAAGAGAGTTGTGGACTGAAGACAGGCTTTGACAGCTGCCTGAGTACCCACCACTGTTATCGGTGATCTCTTCCCCTCATTCTGTGACATGAGGGTGAGGGCTGTATTTCTCGTTTCACAAAACGGGGAGAGAAGAATGCTGCTTTATATTTCCTTGAGCTAAAGATCTGTAAAGCTTACTGAAACTGGCACTGAGGTGGAAATCAGTCACTCTATAACATAACTAGGGAGTTAGTAAGTGCAATCCTGTCTTTTCTCCCTCCCTGTCCCCCATGTGATTTCCTTTATCTGTGCTTGACCATAGTGAGGATGCCTAGCTGAGATTTGTCAGCAGCCTGGGAGTATTTTTGTTTGTTATGTTGTATATATTGTTGTCCCTGTTTTGTTTTGCAGTTGAAAAGTATTCAAGTACAAAAAATCCGCTATGTATGGAATATCTATGCAAAACAGTTCCAGAAAGTTGGGTGAGTTCAGTGCCCTGGTTACAAAGTCTCCAAGGAAATCAAGCTTTTTTGTGAGTAATGTCCTAAGGAAATCACTCCTTTATATCTTAGAGCCCTAGAAGACCACCACACTTGCTCAGCTGTACATGCCAAATTTGGTTCTGGGCTCACATGCGATGAACAGAATGTCAGGTACACATTTTAAAACATAAATATTTAAGATACGGATTTCAAAGAGATATAAATTCACTGCTGCTGGTGCACTTTCCTTGAGCTTCTTGTGTGTTCAATAATATGCACATAATTTTAGATTAAATGACCATGCACGAAAGATTGAATGAAAAGGACTATAGAATGCTGTATAGTCCTTGTCATAGTTTTTTAAATGTCTCAGTGTACATCATTGTTATTATTCTCAAGCAGGAAAGAACTATGTCCTCTAACTAACTCTAATCAGTTCTCTACTGGAGAAAGTGTCCATGAGACAGTGCAGATAAGTTGTATGAATGCTTCTTCAGTCGGGCTCCATGTAATTGTATTGAACTTCTGAATTTATTCTCACAAACTACTGTATCATTAGACAATTTACAGGATAGGTATTCCTGAAACTGCTAAATAAATAAATGATCTTCAGTTGATTGAATACTGAAAATCCGGCTCCTGGCTCCCAACCTTAGTTCATGTTGAGTCTTACACTCAAATCATGATTAACTTATGAAAAATTATTTGGTTTTAGATCATTTAGTTTTAGGTGCAGAATTAGTTTGTTTATGGTTTTTCAAATAATTTTTTTGCATGATGGAAACATTTGTTTAAAAGGCTGTTACATCTCTTGTTCATTTAAGTAGGTTTCACTGGTACAGTCATTTCTGACATAAGCACTGTAGGGGTATTTAATTTTTTATCTTTTTCTTGGAGAAAGATCCTCACAGCCTTTAAACTGGGATTGATACAAGCTCTCAGGGCTATTGAAAGCTGCAAATTCTTGAGTGACCTACACTGTCACTATTTTATCTGTAAGTGATGTATCTTTATCTCATACAGGAGAGTTATATGTGGGCCAAACACTATTGATGTTCCAGTGGTCCCTGTTTGGAAACTACTCATCAAAGAGGTTAAGCATTTCTGTTGCTTTTATTCTAGGCTACATGGGGAGGCAGGGTGCACATACAGAATATAATGGATTCTAGGTCTGGATTAGCTTTCCATCAAGGATATACCTTTTTCAAATCCTGTTTAAAGCTGTTCTGTGAAATCATCATAAATTAATTTATTTCCATTGTTCCTTATCTTCCATCCCCATGCCTGTACGGCTGCTTGGTATTTGTATCTGGATCCCAGCAGCTCATTTGGTTGGCCTAACAAGAGTCAATGAGTGTTTACAAGCTGCACTGGAAATCAAACCTTCCAGGTAAAAGCTGTCTCTTACTCATCAGAAATGAACAGCAGTAGCTGGTACCTGCGTACAGGGGCAGAGAGATCCGGTGAGCTCATGACTCTGGGCACAGCGCCACTTAAAGCACCAATATCTTTTTCAGACAGGAACTGGCTATATGTGGCCTAATCAGAATGTTTGTAGGGTTGTGCCTTTTGTATGTGAGCTCCATCCTCATGGCACAGCCTGCTCTTCTCACACCATTGTTACATTCCTTGTAAAGAAGTAAGCAAGCAAGACTTGGGCTGAGCCATTCACATCCCAGATAACATTCTACTGATCCATATTATTTGGCCTTTCTGTCAAATGGAAATGGTCCAGTCTGATTAGACTGAAGCCCCTACTAACAGAATTAAAAAAGGGGGTTGGGAGACACAACGCTCAACTCAATAGCTTTTATTCCAGCCCATTTCTAACAGCGTGGACTGCCTGTATATACTGTAGCCAGTTAAATATGGCCAATGCTTGAGTATTGTTCTGTCTCCAAACAGGTTTTAAATCCATTTTACGTGTTCCAGCTGTTCAGTGTGTGTCTGTGGTTTGCTGAAGATTACATGGAGTATGCCACTGCCATCATAGTCATGTCTCTACTCTCAATCTTTTTGACTGTATATGATCTTAGACAGGTGAGACATCTCACCTCTTCCACAAGGAGGATTTATTTCTAATGTCTGGGAAAGGCCAGGGTGTTACAACATGCACATGTACAGTGTAACAAGAATTACTCAAGAGATTTAGTCATGTGACATTGTGTAGTAGGAGATGCAATTGCCTGGTCTACAAGTCATCATAATCTCTGTGTGGTTCTTTACTCACATCCTCCCTTCCCCATTCCAGTGCTTTGCTGGGTAGCCTTTTGTTATGTTTTTTCCATAATTAGGGTGGGGAGTTTCTTTCTCTGTATGACTGTAGAGTTTCTGGCAGGGCTGGACCCCACTTCATGAGTGCTCTCACAAACACAAATAACAAAAGGGAATAATTGTTAGTAGATGAATTGCATCATGTGAATAAGATGTAAGACTTTTGTGTTTTCTCTTTTAATTTATAGCAATCGATTAAACTGCATAGACTAGTTGAGTCTCACAACAACATCATGGTTACTGTCTGCAGAAATAAGGAAGGTGACTCCTGTACACTTCTTTCTTTAATGCATTTGATTTCTATAATAATTTATATCATAACTGACAATATATAGCATCAAATTCCTTCTAGAATTATTGCCTCTTCTGTCTCTTACCTCAAATAACTATGTTATGCAGATTGGGTTAATTTGACCTAGGAGTATGTTGTGGCGCATCAGTCATGTTCATAACTGTTTGAGTACAGCCTTAGCAAAAAATTAGCAGGAAAACAATGTCATTTTTCTTAAAGCAGTGATGATGAAGCCAATCACACAGCCATTAAATGGCTGCACATCCATCTAATTGCTCCATGCAAATTCTATTCATTGCCATGGTATTTAGAGCACCATCCAAAAGGACAGAGTCAGACTACGAAATGTAGATCTAGGCTTCTTTAGTTAGGTCAGTGCATTGGAACAATAACCATTGGTTGGGCTCCTGGGGAGAAAGAAGGAATTCTGCAGTTCGAACCTATCCCTAGCCTTTTCTAAATATTGGAGATTGTATTGTTATGTCCTACTTGTGGACCTTTGTTTATGAACCATTGTAAAGAAGTAACAATCTATTCAGCATGTAGTTCCCTGTAATTTTTCCCCTTACCACAGAGAAACGCATGAAGCACAAGGTTTGCATTACATGTCACCTACAGGTTTCCAAGAGCTGGAATCACACCATCTCGTTCCTGGAGATATGCTGGTTTTGAAAGAGGGAAAAACCCTTTTGCCTTGTGATGCCATCCTGATCAGTGGGCAGTGCATTGTAAATGAAAGCATCCTGACAGGTACAGCTCCTCCTCCTCCTCCGGTTTACCATCAAAATGTTGTCACAGCCCTATGGCTTCAGGCAGTGACCCAGGACATACAGTGTTATCATGTCTAATTCTTATTGTGAGATAGTCCATAGCTATCCTAGAGGGGGATTCTTCCAGGTGTTTGCTATAATGAAGACTGAATTGTAGTTAGCCCCAGCTTATCTAAATAGACAAAGTGGACTTCAGAAAAGGCAATTCATCCTTTTCTTCCTTTCTGGGGTGCAGAATTTAGGAGAGGATTCTCTGATTACAAAGGAAAGAATAGACAGTGAAGAGGAGTGAGCAGGACAGGAGAGGAAACAGTGGATACGAAGCAAAGCTGTTCCCACACAGGGCCCACAGACCACTCAGGCTGTAGGGCTTTCTCTTGGTCACTCTGAAGGTCTTGTTGCTGATTGTTGCAACATCTCCAGCCTGCTGGAGTGTCTGTCTAGCTCTCCAGACACTTAGCCCCATGTTCACGTAATAGCAGTGGAGAATATGCCAGGTGGGAGAGTTCATGGCAAAGCAGGATGTTTGGTGCAGGAAATGTTCGTAGTTTTGCTTCTTGTCTTTAAATTTAGCCTTGGTCTGAATCAAACTGAAACCCACAGTTCTGAAATTTCATGTGAAGGAGAAATTCCAGAAACCCCTTTCATTTTGAAAGCTTTAGCTGTCAGAAGATATGTCTTCTGCTTCACCTTAGAGTATCTGCTCTGACATAAATAGGATATTTGTCAGCTGTCAAGCATTGGGTTAAAGGCCCTCCTTTTTAGACTGAAAGGGAAATAGGGAATGTCATATTTAGTCTGCCTAAGGGAATAGTGTAGTGACCTGTACATGAGGTTCAAACTAGGTAAACAACTTGGGGTCATCAAAGGGAGTCATGAAACTCCAGTTGAGGTCTCTTTTCAAGTCTGTGTATCTACAGCCAGGGTTCAGAGTCCTTGAATCGCTTTCAGTTCTCAAACATATATGAAGCTGTTGCGCTGAGGCAAAGGAGACCTTTTCTCTGGCTGAGTCTGCTTGCTAGTCTTCAAACTATTACTCACGCTGAAGATGTCACAATATAAAAGTAACATTTCTCTAAACTGTTTTCTCTAGTAAATACCTTTAACTTACCATCTAGGTGTCTAGATACTGTACTTGCTTGAAACTCAGCAGACTGATTTTAAGATATTCTGAAATTTTCTTCATCTGAGCTGATCTTCCCTAGGGGAAAGTGTTCCGGTAACGAAGACCCACTTACCTCAAGATGATAACTTCAAGCCCTGGAGAACGTACTGTGCAGAGGATTACAAAAAACATGTCCTCTTCTGTGGAACAGAGGTCATACAGACCAAGGCAGATGACAGAGGAGTAGTAAAAGCTGTGGTGCTGCGGACTGGTCAGTCAATGCTTCAGTTTGCTTTTCTTTTCATACTTTTTCTTACTGCAGCAACCTGACTTAATCTGCCCAGTCCTGTTAAGTTAAAGGCATTATTCCAGATTCACAGCAGTCAGATGGAGAATTGATACCTTGGGCTAGGCTAAGGGATTGTGTGTTGTTTCTGCTTGCTTGGAATGACTTTTACAAAAAACACTAGCGTGTGATTACAAAGATAAACTTTGCTTTGCTTCTGATATGTTGAACAAATCCTCCTCCTTAAGACAAAAGTAACTTTTTTCTATATTCTGCAGAGTAGGTCACGTACGCTGAAATGAAAGATCTGGGCCTTCTTTCTTAACTTGCAGAAATTATGAATCATTTTAAAGCCCTCCAATCTTTGTAGAGAACCTTGGAAATCTTTTTCTCTTGGAATGATTTTAGTTTGACTTTCCAGGTTTCAATACAGCCAAAGGGGATCTGGTGAGGTCCATCCTCTATCCTAAACCCATAAACTTCAAGCTGTACAAAGATGCCCTTCGGTTCCTGATGTGCCTCATAGCATTTGCAGCCATTGGAATGATCTACGCAGTGTGTGTATTTGTACTTAATGGGGTGAGTTACTAAATGCAGGAGAAATGGTCACACCTATTTTCAAGAGACTTGAAACTTGAGTAGCTTAATGTATACTTTTATCTAAAAATATGGTTCTTGTCACTCACCTTTGTGCCATAGTATGTGAGGCCATTTTACAATGTAATTTAATTTGTGACAGTATGCAGATTCTTATACATTCAGTTCCAAGGTGCCAAACCCCACTGTTTCCCAATAGTCATTTCTACCAAGGTCTCAGCAAACCCTGTATGAGCACTGCATGTCTTTTCAGCAGCCTTCTGTGTGCTAACTGCCTCTGTGTGTTGCTTGCCCTGTGCTTGCTGATACGCATAATTATCAATGCATGCAATTAGCACAATGCTTTCTAGAGCTCTGAAAATGGGACATCCTGAGAGTTCAGTGCTCTGCAAGTAGCTTTTACATAGTTTTTACAGCACTTTTTCAACATTCCTAGAAAAATCACAAGTGAGTCATGTATTAAATGGGACAGACTGATGTGTCATTGTGAAAAGGCAACTTTCAAAAAACTCCAGTTTAGATCAAAGACCCGTCTATCCCCGTATGCTGACTCAGAGCTATTGGTGTCACATGTTTATGGAAACTGGTTAGGAAGTAGGGCAAGTGTATAGTAGTTCTTCCCTGGTACAGTCTCCTACCTTCTCAAAGATAAATGTTTAACAGTTCAGTATACTGTCTTTTCTATCTAGATCAGCTAGCTGTAACTGCCACTGCAAATCTCCTAGTGTGGTTTACTACATTTCTGAATTAATTTATGCCTTGGACTGGACAGCACCTGTGGCAATGATTCCCAATTAAATTATGTACTGCATAAAAGCATTTTAGAAGCTGCTGTCTAAATCACTGAAGCACTGTAGATTTTTGTTTTAGAGAAGTAGCAAAAAGCTACTTTCTGTTTTATGTTTCCTCCACTATTCATGATTTAGAGATCATTGACCACTGTTTCAGCCACCTTTCTTCCATGTTACAGAACTCTGAACAGTACAGGTGTAAACACAGATCCCTGAAATTTACCAATGTTACAGAGAACTCCCCATTTTCTTCTGCTTTTTTTTTTTCTCAATATTTTTGTATAGTCATTTGTTGTTGGTGGCGATGGAATGGAAGGAAGATAACCTTCACTTAGTTATCACTCAACTTAATATCCTTGAGAACTTTTGGGAAATAACTTTTGCAAAGCCACCTGTCCTGTATCAGTTGAGTCACCCATGTCTCCATTGATTTTTTCCAGAGATCTTTAGAAGTTCTCTGATTTTTCTCCAGGAGGTTCACTGTTGTTTTCCAGGTTCTCCGGGTCTTCCCTCTGTGAAGACTGTATTAGCTCTTCTCTAATTTACCATATACGTCAAGGTTCGATTAATTTTGTATAAATAATTTTAATGAAGTTTCTCAATGTAGAACTAATACTTACTGTGTCAGGAAGCAGCAAGAACCAGCTGTTCTTTAGGGGAAGGCAAGCCAGGAGCCAAGGGTGACCAGAGCACAGGTAGTGCCCTCACTGAGCCAGGCACAGTGACACAGTATCTGAACACGATGGGGAGTGCTGTGTGCTCTCCATCCAGTAATCCCAGTCAAGGCAAAATAGTAAATAGTCTGGGCAGACCACTCAGAAGTGGAAAAAGATGAGGATAAGAGACAAGGCTGCAACACGCATTTAGAGGTCTCCACCCAGAAGACAGAGCTAGAGGCAGGTACACCTACAACATGGCTCAAATGGGGACTGAAGGCATAGGCTGGAGCCTAGGGATATCAAAGAAAGTGTGTTTAAGTTATCACAGCAGCTGAAACTGTCTTGTTGGACTGGTGTGAGATTCAGTCACATGATATACTAAGTACTTTCTCTTCTGTGACTGTGTTATCTAAAGGTAGCAAGTGCTTCATTCTGTTATTAAACAATACAAAGATACAAAATATTATCAAACTGGTACCTTCTGTTGTCTGATACAATATCAATGAAGGGAGAATGAGAACGTAATGGAAATTCAGCACATCAAATGCAACGTGATTTGCAGTCAAAGTAATAACAGAACTTTAATGATGGTTTGCAGATCGGCTTTAGTTTGCAGTGTGTCGGTTCTAGGACCCCAATTTGAAGTGCATTCAGTCCTTTAGCAGTGGTATCAACTGCCAAGAATAGCAGTGCTGACATTCCGCATACCGGCAGCCAGTTTTACACTGACCTCTAAGCTCCCAAATTAGAGATTGCTTTTAGAAGTGTAACTTTTACTTCCATGTCTCTCCCTACAAGTAAAAACAATTTCCTTTCACAATGCCTAGAGCATAAGGTCAGAAGAAATCATTAGTGCATTCATCCTGCCCTCCTCTTCAGCACCATCCCAAATGTCTCACCTGTCACCCTAACACTGAGTCCGGAGCTATGCCTGTAGGTGGCTGGATAAGAGCCCATATAAATGGCAGATTCTTGTGCGCTGTGTCATGGGCAATTGGGCTTGACTGAAGGTGCAATAACCTTGCTTGCATGTTCAAACTCATTTGCTCTGGGGGAGACTGTGAGCTCTACCTGACAGGTTTGTTGGTCTGGAGAATGAAGGAAGACCTGGAGGCTGCTTTTTAGTAGTGGCATATCCTTAAAGCCTTTGGTTAAGTGAAAGCAATTAATTTCTTAGGGAAATGAATACATAATGGACCATGGGCAGAAAACACCACATCCTGTAGCACCTGCAGTAGAGGGGAGGAGGGATGAAGAGGGCTACACTCAGGCAATCCAAGCAGCACTCCTTGTCACCCTCTTGTTGATAATTGCTTTTGGTTTTATCACAGAAGGAGGCAGGAGAAGTGGTGAAGAAGGCTTTGGATGTTATCACTATTGCTGTCCCCCCAGCTCTGCCAGCTGCCTTGACAACAGGGATCATTTATACCCAGCGGAGGCTGAAGAAAAAGGGCATCTTCTGCATCAGCCCCCAGAGGATCAACATGTGTGGACAGCTGAACCTCATTTGCTTTGACAAAGTAATTGCAATGTGGTGATTACTCTCTTACTAGTAATGGAAACTGTGCTAAGGGTGGGAGAGTATGGGTTTGATCAAGCATTTCTATTGAATTTTACAAACACACTGACCAATCTTGTATATTTAAGTTTGTTGTCTGAACAGGCACTGTTGCAAATTGTTTTTCTTGCAATCTAGGAAGTGGCTGATTGCACTTTTCCTCTGTACTGTGCTGGCATTTTCTGGACCATAACTTTTTAAAATAAGTCTTGCTTTTTATTCCTCTTGGAGTTCTTCTGTGGGAAGTTAATTTAAATGTACATTTTAACTTAGACTGGCACCTTAACAGAAGATGGCCTGGATCTTTGGGGCTTGCTGCCCTCTGAAAGGAACTGGTAAGGCTACTTGGCACACCAATGGTATTTAGATTTGGTGGGTTAGTGACTGGATTCTCCTCCTAGACGTATGAACAAATCTGAAAGGCAATTAATGTCAACAACAATTTGAAGTTCCTCATGTTTAGATTTCCAATATTATTTCTATGAAAAATTAGGTTTTTGCCTCATCCCAGGGGTCCTCTCCACATGAAATAATGCAGCCACTGTTGTTGGTATTTGGCACAGCCCAAGCAGCGTAGTCTGCAGTAGATGTGCTAGGTTAGATCGCAAAGCTGCAGTGGTGCCCAGCCCTTTGCAATGGGAACTCACTGTTGCCCATGAGATTGCCCCTCACATCCTTCAGTGCCCGCATTTTTGCTCATTTACATTTCCAGAAATGTGCATGCACAAAAGTGCTCAAACTTTTATCAGCCTCATAGCTCAAGAGTCCTTACAGAAGCCACAAAGAAGGTATTTTATAATAATCTATTCCTCTGTCCATCCAAACGGACTCCTTAACTATGCAGAATACACCTATTCTGAGCACATGTATCTCAGCCTTTAACAGGTGTTTGAGAAATAGTTCATGGGGGAGGACAAGTCCCCAGAAATATGCTGGTGGTCTGACCACAGGATAGGACTTTAACAGCCCCCGACTTAGGATTTTTCTTTCTACTAGTCATATGTTTATTGGTGTTCTCTGACAGTGATTTTTATGTTCTCTTTTGTATTAGCTTTCAGGACATTCACAGGTTCCCTGCGGATCACAGCCTTCCTTGGGGCCCAGTGTTCAGAGCAATGGTGGTTTGTCATTCACTAATTGTTTGGCAGGGCAAGATCCAAGGAGACCCACTGGATGTGAAAATGTTTGAGGCCACTAACTGGGTAAAGCTGTGCTTTGTTGCTGTGCAATAGTGGTGGGGGTTTTTGGTGTTCTCACAAGGGAGAAGTGTCCCAAGCCATCTGATGCAAAAAGCTACTTCCCACTGAGAAGTAAAACAGGTGAAACCCAGAAGAGATGCCACATTTTGTTTCTGCCTAGAGCTTTCACCTAGGGGTGCTTTGAGTACGTAGCTCAAGTAACTGGAAGTGGTAGATATTGAGCAAACCCCACAGGGTTGCACAACTCTGACTGTGGCTACTACCAGGTAACAGGAGGATTTGTATGCAGATTAAGACTGCCTTTACAGAGTATGTAATAGACTTTTGGAGCTTTGAACTAGATGCAAGATGTTGATCTTTGTTAGAGCTCTGTCGATGTGGAGATATTTTTACCATCTTGAGGTCTGAAATCCTATGCTGCTTTCAGTCTCTCACCTGCTACCCACCAACAGCCATCAGTGTTGCTATTTACTCTCTGATCAGCTGTGGAGAGGTAGGGTGGAGGGGAAGGGGAAAGACTATTTATGAAAACTAAAAGGCTGCAAGTCTGAGATGGATAAGAGGAAAACAGGCCATGATTACCTGGTGGAAGGTAGAGCCACAAGCCATTACTGATGCAAGGTAAGAGATTCAGGGCAGGATTAGGCGGTTAAGTGCGTGACATCTGTCTGTTCTATATCTGCAAAATATGTAAAGCAGATGAGTTTCAAGGAATAAACTATCAAGCAGTGCAAAAGTTAGAGGGTGTTTTTCCCCAGGGGCATCACCTTGCCATCTCAGCCTTAGGTAAACACCCATCAAAGTTATAAATTAAACAGAAATAATCCTGTTAAATAATTCCTGTGAAACATGAATAACTGGGTACTCTTTGACACCACAAAATATTTTTGTTCCTCACAGTCATGCTGTGATGATTAAAAAACGCAGCTGGTTTGTGGAGTACTTCAAGAGCAGAAGATGGTGCTTTCTACATTAATACAAACTCTCGTTATTTTCCAGTTGGGTCTATGCTATATCTAAAGGCTTTTACATATTTAAGTAGGTTGTAATGAATAAGGAATTTAATGTCAGTGAGAGGACATAATCTATTTGCTGTGCAAGAGTACAGCAGTATCTTCGTGAAGGCGGTGAAGCTCTGGATTTGATTGTCAAGGGAAACAATGTGTTTTCCATTACTGGAGTGGTTTAGTGTGAGGTAAGACAAGAGCCCCCCTCAGGAATGATTAAGATACCCTGATCTGGAGGAGGGAAAAGTTCTAAATGATTCTTTGAGGTTCCTTTTAGTTCTGCTGGTGTTGTGATCTGAAAGAGTTTTGTCTTTCAATACACAGGTGATAGATGATTCCAGCGGACACCACATACAAGGTCAAGGATCCACATATGCCACAGTTGTTAGACCTGGGCCTAAAGCAAGCAGTGTAAGCTATTTGCAAGATTCACATTCCTGATCAAATTAAACTGTCAGTGTAAGAGTTACCTTTCAGTAGAGAAGATTTTAGTTGTCCAACTCCAACACAGCTCTCCATACTTTGTCTTTCTTGTACTGCATCCAGAGACATTGCCTTGCTCTCTCTGATTAAAAAAAGATACTTGGGGGGGCTTGCTGCTCACACCAGAAGCAGGGGAATGCTGGATGATGGATTGTCCAGCTCAAGACTTTTCCTGTTCTAATGCCTTGAGAATCAATCCAAACTCAGCTGAGTGGTGAAGATCTCTAAAAGCACTCAGGACTGTAGTGGAGTCTCATAGCTGATGTCAGAAAATTACTGGTGATATACACCAAGGGACCACTTGCAGACATCCATTTTCCCTTTGCAAGACCAGTTTAAGTCCTAGCAGAGTCTTGTTAAAGAAACAGGACCAGTGAGTTCCTTTCAGTAAATTACATCTAATAGTCTGGTAAAACTGTCAGTGATCTTTTCCTACTGCTTAAGCTAAATATTTCTATACAAGTTTCATCTCCTTTTTATATACCCATTCTTTCTGTTCCACTGTGACACATCAGCCCATTCTACATGGTTAACTTCTTACCATGGCCCAAAAGATAGACCTAAAATCATTTGGCCTGAGTTTAAAATCCTTGCTGCAGTATCTAATCCACTTGCTTTTCTCCTAGGTACCAGTGGAAGGAGTTACCATTTTACGGCAGTTTCCATTTTCTTCAGCTTTGCAGAGAATGTCTGTCATTGCTCAGGAAATTGGTGGGGAGCAACAGGTCTTCACAAAAGGGGCTCCAGAAATGGTAGCCACCTTATGCAGAGCAGAAACAGGTAACTAACATTTATAAATGCTTCCTAGAAACACATAGATGTAAGTGGCTTTTGATGGTGCAGTGAAGTGGAAGGTGCAAATGAGATTTCTGGGTCTAAAACTTTATACTTCAGCCTGACAAGTTGGGGTCTCTCTGTTGTGCTCCAGGTCTAAGGCTAAGCTCTCCTACAGCCCTTCTCTGCAAAGATGGACTGCTAAGAGATAAAAGCAAGTACCAACTCTTGTACAAGGTGTACAATCTCTGCCAGAATAGGTATTTGAAAATGGTGTCTACTGGTCTAGTATACATCAAAATAAGTTTTACTTTTTCTCCATGCCTTGAGAGGGCAGCTAGACGAGCACAGCTCCTTCATGATGCACTGGAAAAAGGTAAGACTTTGCAGAATAGCTTAGGATACTAAGTGCAAAGTGACAGATCAGTACTTGTTGAGCAAAGTTCAGTTCAGCAGCTTTCCTTCATGTCCTTGGCCTATCGGTAGACTCCAGGTGTACCTGCCCTCTGGGACAGGAGCCTTCTCCGCTGCAAGGCTTCCTTTTATTAAAAAGCAGTCAAATGCCCTGATGAACTGTTTTTTCCTGTTTTGCACAGTCCCGTCGAATTTTGAAAGCAAGCTTCTGTTCTACACAGCACAGGGCTTCAGGGTCATTGGACTGGCATGTAAATCTCTACAGGCAGGGAAGCAATTTACTGATCTAACAAGGTAAGCCATAGACCACTCCTTATCAGCTGCATTCAGCCATGGGCTAGTGCTACCTCACATTGTACCATTTCCACAACACCTCTGCTGAAAACAGGGCTGTAGTACAGAGTTTTGTTAGATTTAGGCCAGAGGGAATCTATTTAGACCTGGACACATGTCTGTCTTAGAATGGGGAGAGGTCACTTCACTACCCCAGACTTATAGCACATGCACAGAATCGTTACACATTTCAACATAGGAAGTATAACTCTAGTACACACTGAAGTCTAGTTACACCCCTCCTTCGGTCCATCATTTCTACAAATCTTCTTGCAGATTTATCCAGGCTTTCAGCTGAAGAGAAGTCTCCTCTTTTGTTTTTGTTGTTGTTATCCTAGCTCCTTGATTAAGCAAAGGCAGCAGATTACCTCCATTACACTTCCTGTTCTCTAGCCCTGTCAAAGTCAGCAGAGTTCTGCTGCTACCTTGGTCCAATCCTTTAGATATCCAGCTTTAGCTTTCTTTAGTTTCTAGAGAAGCCAGCAAACTCTTCAGCTATGCTCACAGTATTAGTTTTCCACAAGCCTCACACAAGAACACATACACAAGAAACCATATGCTTTTACCCAAATCCCTTTAGCTTTTGCCTGTGATACTCCAGAGACATCACTTGTGAAACATTAGTGGTTACTTAGCATCAGCTGTCCTTTCTGTTTACTAGCTGCAGGTCCTAATTCAGATGAGGTTCACTTGCTCTTTCACAGTGCTTTTTGCATTGCTGAAAGGGCCAATGACAGAGAGGGAAAGCACAAGTGATTTGTTTAATTCTTGTGACGGATGTCGTAACAGACCTATCCAACCCAAAGAGCAAACGTGTGATACAGCCCAGAATTGGCAGCTCTGTGTGCAGTTGTAGCATGCATGATGTATATATTGCCTGGAGAAAAAAGAAAACTGGAGGTCAAACACAAGATCTGCTGTGAAAGCAGTGACTATTCAGACACCACCTGATTCAGCTACTCTGACTGCCATGCAAGTTTCTGGCATCACCTCCTTCTTACTACAGTACCTAAAATAAGTGTTTGAAAGCTTTTATTTTTTTTCAGACTCTTCAGAGTCAACCTGTCTCCCTGAGAAACCTACAGTTTGTGAGTCAGGGATGGGATCATTTCCCAGATTCTGTTCTCAACTGCATGTGTTTGACTATAAAACAGGCAGTAGCAATAGGTGTAAGGAAAAGAGTTGGAGTGAACAGAATTAGAGTTCCGACATGCTGTTTCCTCAGGTCCTACTTTCAAGAGTAGCAGATATGTTTACTAAGGTGTGTTTCTTTGTTGTACAGTCCTCAAATGAGAAGGGCTAGTGTGCATGAACTTTCAAAATCAGACCACCACAGTTTGGGAATTCTGCAGAAAATTCAGGGTGCTTTTTCATGCTGGCTAAGGATGATGCATGAATGAAAACCAGTCCAACTTCTTCATGTTCTTATGTCAAGCAGGTAGGTTGAAATTGACTCTTTTTAGATTTGGTAGTTAAGCAAAGACAGGCTGGAAGTTGGGTATGTACTGAACTCATTCTTCAAAACAAGGGAAGAAGAGGATAGAAGGATGAAAAATCAAGTGGAGATCATCCGTACACAACCAGCACCACTTGCTGCCAGTGGGAAGTAAGCCCTGCAGGTGCTTAAATAGCCACAAAAGACAGACAGCCTGGGACGGCTGAAAACTAACAAGTTATTTTAATTCTTTTGAGTTAGTTAGGATGGTTAACAGTTATAGCTGGCCATTATAAAATTGCAAAAACAGGCCAAAGGCAAAAAGAATAATGAAATCTGTCTGTCTGTTCTTGATGCTTAGGAAGGAGGTGGAATCTGATCTGACATTCCTGGGTCTGCTGATAATGGAGAATCGATTAAAGAGGGAGACAAAGCTGGTCCTGGAAGAACTCAGTGCTGCCCGTATCAGGAGTGTTATGGTCACAGGTATCTGGAAAAGGTGGATTATTTATGTGGCCACTGGCCCAGTTCAGCTATGTTTGAGTGAACAGTCTGCCAATGCTGTGTCACCACCACTGGTAGGAAGGCACAAACACTTGTGTCTTTCAGACAATTACAGTCCAAGCTCAGAATGAAAATACATCATTTCCAGGTGGAAATATGTTTAATTGCTGAGACAGACCTCATCTGCAAAGTTTTGATCTTTATCAAAAGCTTTCTTAGTCTTGGAAATCTTGCTGATTCTTCTGGATATATTTGAAAATTCAGAATTCAGGAAAAAGTGAATATTTCCTCCATAAACAATTCCTTATTGCAGAAATTTTCAGATAACACTCCCCTTAATTTTTCTAGGTGACAACATTCAAACAGCTGTAACCGTTGCCAAAAATGCTGGGATGATTTCTGCAACAAACAGAGTGATTCTTGTGGAAGCAAACCAAGTACCTGGATCTTTTTCAGCATCTATAACCTGGAAACCACTAGAAGAAAACAGAACTGAAAATTACAGAAGCCTGGTGAGCATATGAGAAGCAGGTGTTTTGTGACAGGAAAACCAAGTAAGCTGGAATGCTTTAAATAATGCAGTGGGATTATGCTACATAGACCAGTCATTCACCATCCTCTGCATGTCAAAATGTTATGTGCCACAAAAGTGTTTAAAAAGAAGGTATCTTTATAAAAATGCACTCCCCATGAGCTTCCTTCCTACATAGTATCATGCAAATGTGTTTTTGCTAACTGCCTAGCGAGACTTGAGAATAGCTTTTCAGAAACCCAGAAAAGATTTGTCTGTAGCCCTTTTGCTTAGGTGATGCCAGTTTAAGCTTTTTTTCCTTTCTCTGCAAGGTAAATTTGATAGTATAGATGTGGATTTAAAATCTATAGAATGGCACTGAAGGAACCAGCCTTGTTCAAGCAGCTAGAGAGTTAGCGCTTCCCTATACCTGCATAATTACAACGCAGATTAACTGTTGAGAAATTGCATATACACAGTGAAAAATAGACTAGCTATGCTAGGAAATTGTATTTAATCATGCATCTTCAGCAAGACACTGAGCAAAAGATCAGTTATTCTTTCCCTGAAAAGTATGTCTGAAGATGCTGACCCTCTCTGGGAAGGATTAGAATCAGAAAGATGGCAGGGAGCCTCTGCAGGAGCTGTTGAGGGGCTCCTTTCTACCAAAGCTCAGCCTGAGCAGCATCTTCACTATATTTCGCTGCAAAAAGTGAATTATCCCTCTCTATGGTGCCCCTCTCACTACTGATAATACAGCTTATCAGACTGGAACTATCAGATTCTATCAGATGTGGCAATGCAGAGGACCAGCTCTGAAGGCATACAAAGCACCTAGTTTTCTCTGAAATTAATGTCATTATATGCCTAAATCCTTTTACAAATCTGGGCAAAGGTAATGGGCCTTGAACCCAGGTGTCCTAGAGTCTTCAAAAGTGCCCTCCCCTGGTATGTTATTTTATTTTTCTGTAGTACTACTTGTGTAAATGCACAAATAGCTTTTGAGGGACTGGGAGCAGCACTCATTTTGTCTTGTTTTATAGGAGGATGATGGTCAGACTGAAAGAAAGATCAGGCTGGCATTGGAATCAGGCCAGTATCATTTTGCCATGAGTGGAAAATCCTACCAAATTGTAGCACAGCATTTCAGGCACTTACTTCCAAAGGTAAGATCTGGATTATTTAACTGGAGTTAGGCTTGCCATTCAGTAGAACAGATTAGCTGAAGAAATCTGTACCAGGGCATCTTTGGGACCAATTCTAACTCTGAAATATGGGCTGGATGAACCTCTGATATTAATGGATCTGAAAATCCCTTCATTTTTTTTTCTGCACATGAAAGGAGCAGACCTGCCTTGTGGTGTGTGGACATTTCTTAAGACATGTGCTTGGCCTTTGCATTACACCGATTCTCTCATGTTTTGGAGAACAGGAGGAAACATGGTATTACACAGCATGCAATTCAGCATGACTTGTCTGTTTTGCAGAAAGGATAGTTTCATGAACTCTCTTCTAGTAAATCCCTATCTGGTAATCTGTGTTCATTCAAATGACACACCAGACCTCTTGCCCTTATTGTGATTGTCATTTTTTTCAAAATATTAATAAAGATAGCTTTTATGTTTGATCATCAGCATTTCCTATCTTGAAATCTAGCATCAGTTGTTTGAAAATGTGAATTTTTAGTGGTTTCTATTCCTGATTATCACTGAAATCATTGTGACTCTTGCCTCAAGTGCTTAAAAAAATCACTTCTTTTTTTCTCCTTGCAGCTCCTGCTGAATGGAACAGTTTTTGCAAGAATGTCGCCTGGTCACAAATCCAGCCTTATAGAAGAGTTTCAAAAGCTGGAGTAAGTTCATAATGAGCACTAAGAATAAGGAAGTGCTTGATGAGCTCTTAAACCCGGTGAGGGTGGGAGACTGAGTCCATTGTAGTGAACATAATACTTCATGCTAATGTATTCTTCAGTCTGTCACAGCAGAAGCTCTTTACTGTAAGCACATCTGAGGTGCAAAGCCAAGGCACATGCACAGTCCACAGTCTTGGGTCTGTATTTCAGTCTTTCAACTTCCTGGAGGGACTTTTCAAAAAATTTGTGTTACATTCATATATGACTGACATGGAGGCAGTTCTGATTCCCTCCTGTTTATAGGTCTCACTTTTCCCAGCACTGAACTGTAGGTCACTTTACTTTTTTAGTTACTTTGTGGGCATGTGTGGAGATGGAGCCAACGACTGTGGGGTAAGTGAAAATTCTTTAGAATATATTTATTTAAAAAAATAATGCAATGCCAGTAGAATACCCCAAACTGAGCACATGCTCAGTGGGAGTGCTTTGCTTATTCTGAGGACAGCCGTACTGACACCAGTACTGATTCAGGCCTGATCCCACGGTGTGGTCCTTATCATGCAAGAGCTGTCCTAGGCAGACATTCTTGCAGTTTGTGGTCTCAAGGACTGATTCATTTCCTTTGCAAAAACCACCAGAGGATTCTCCAGACCCTCCACTGGGGCTTCTGTCAAAACCTTCGGTGTCTGGAGGAGGAGGCTACGATGAGGAGGAGTTTCCACTGGGAAGTTATAGCCCTACAAGGCTTTTATAAACACACATTTTTAGAAGTGCAATAAAGTGATTTGCTTTTTTTCCAACAAGAAAGATCCATGTTCAGGAGGGACCCATAACTCTCTTCTGGGCAGGTTCAGTTCACTCCATGACTTCAAACATACTTGTGTCAGTGGGAGTAGTGTCACCTAGGCAGTGAAGCACTCACATACCTGAACATGAAATCCCAAGGGTTCTCCTAGGTGAAGCAAGCAGATAACTTAGACTGTCTACATAAAGTGTGATTGCAATAAGTGCTGGCCAAGGAGGCAGAGCCAAGGAGGCTGCCTCTGCAGCTTTGGGTTCTGTGGGAAATGGGCTTTCCCAAGCCATTATTCCCATTCTTCTTCTGGACCCGATGCCTCAACTACATCCCAGTGGAGGAAGCTTTTGGGTGGAACACACCCAGGGAATGAAGAGGGACTGCTGTTCACAGAACACATCCTATAATAAGGGGTCATTTCTTGGCTGGCATGTAAGTTGCTGTGTCTTCCTGGTTTGTGCATGCTGAAGGAGAATGTAACTTCCAGGCTTTGAAAGTGGCACATGCAGGGATATCACTGTCGGAGCAGGAGGCATCTGTGGCTTCACCTTTCACATCCCGAACCCCCAGCATAGCCTGTGTGCCAGAGCTGATCAGGTGAGGATGGGGTTTTGTTTCGTATTATGTAAGGGAGATAGTTCCCAATCCTCTCAAATATTAGCATTGGGTGTTCCCACCAAGCTGTGATGTACATATCTAGAGAAAAATAATGTCTCTGACCTTGAAATTGCCATTTGCCTAGTTCCCATCTGAAATTCCTTTAAGATATGTTATTTCACTCAAAGCTACAGGATGGGGCCATCTACAACTGAGCTCTATGCCATTAGCATTATTTTAAATGCAAAAGAAAGAGCAAACCAAAAAATGTTCCATAAAGTTGATGCATCATGCATCAACCTGTACACAACTGTTAGGCCCTGCCTCTGATACCCTATGCAAGCAAAGGGTCAGCATCTCTTATGCCAGGGTCCTGATTTTGCTTACTCTGGCAGATGAATAATGAGGGAGAGTGCGTTATCCTCATTGGATACTATATGCTTACTTCAGGAGGAGAGGACTCGTTAATTTGAACTCACTGAGGAGCTGCTTGGCTTTGTATGGTTTTTGTCATATGGATTCCTTACCTGCACTGTTAATACCAGCAGGAAGACTTGCTTAAGGTGTAAATTGGGGTCTTGGGAACACAGGTGACCAGAATCAAACCCTTTTGCTTGCAGCAAGATTTCCACAAGTGAAGATCTTACTTTCATTCAGGCCAGCTATTTTTTTTTTATTTTAGCTCCAAGCAAGATACTGTCAGAGACTTCTCTACTTGTGACACATGCTTTGTTTTTCACAGTGTTTTGAAAGGACTGGGAATAGGAACAGTCCCATCACCTAACTGCTGTCCTTTATTTGTGTCTTCATGCAGGGAAGGCCGTGCTGCCCTTGTCACTTCCTTCTGCATGTTCAAGTACATGGCACTGTACAGCACCATTCAGTACCTTGGTGTTCTTCTACTGTACTGGGTACGTCTTGGGAACATGTTGGCTAGAACTGGATGAGCTGCTGCTCCTTTATAGGAGAAACATGGCATAAAAGCCACAGCAAATCTAGGGTATGGAGCTTTACGTTTATTTTATGAGCCGCTGACTTCAGTAGTGTAATCATGTGGTCCTCCTGTATCCTCAGCTGAAAACTGGAAAGCTTCTTCCTGTTCATTTCAGCCAGTGGGCTCAAGATCCAAGCTGGGAAAAAAGAAAGCTGAGATACTGAACAGTATTTTGGATGAGGGCATATGTCTGTGAAAAGAGAGAATCTGGTATAAACATATGCTGTTGCAATTTAGTCAGCATTTAAAGCATGAATTAGCTTGACAGTAAGCAAAATCTTCTAGAGTGCCTTAAACCCCTTTTGCATGGCTTCTTCCCAAACAGAGAGGAGGGCTTCACATTCAGAAGTCACCCAGCACTGAGAAAGCACATCTCTTCAAACAGACTTATTTTTTATTGCCTTGAGTGAATGGGAAGCATTGTTAGTCTGAACAATGCACAAAATGAAACTATGTGCTGCAGGGCGAATGATGACGAATCTGTTGGCAGGGTGGTGGATTGTGTGGTCCCCTTATCTGCTGAGTAGTGTTTCAGAGCAAACAGCAGAGCATTAGCTCCGTGAAAAGAATACAGCTTTCTGAAGATGATATAAACAAGCCCGTGGCAAATGTCTGATTTGTGATTTTTTTTTTCTCTGTGTTCCTTTTTTCAGCAACTAAACTCCTTTGGGAATTACCAATTTTTGTTCCAAGATCTGGCTATTACCACTGTAATTGGTGTGACAAGTAAGCCCCTTAGCCATCCTATGTATTAATGAGAGAATGATCTAAAAAATTTTTCACCTCCTTGGAAATGCATAATCCTATGTACAGAAATGAAGAAAAGAGAAAGACTAACAAGCAGGATGTTTAGATTAGTAGAGGAGGTGCTTTATTTGAGAAAATCTCTGAAATAAGATGGATAATTCTCAGTGGTGCGTTTAATTAGCATGTATGTTGTTGATAGCTGGGATGTTATCTCAAGAAGTAAAACCAGATCTAATGGAGTGGAAAATCCATTCAGGTTTTTTTCCTGTTGACTTGAGAAGGTAGATCAATAAGCTACTGAAGAATCCATGTCAGCGACATGCACAGTGGGACTGAGCACACCCTCAGCAAGTTTGCTGATGACACCAAGCTATGTGGTGCAGATGACATGCTGGAGGGAAAGGGTGCCATCCAGAGGGATTTTGACAGGCTTGATAGGTGGGCCGTGAACTCTTGAAGTTCAACAGGGCTAAGTGCAAGGTCCTGCATGTGGGTCAGGGCAATCCCAAGCAAAAATGCAGGGTGGGTGGAGAATGGATTGAGAGCAGCCCTGAGGAGAAGGACTTGGAGCAGATGCTGGATCAGAAGTGCAACCTGAGGCAGCAACATGCACTTGCAGTCTGGAAAGCTAACCATATCCTGGGATGTATCAAAAGAGTTGTGGTTAGCAGGTGGAGGGAGGTGATTCTTCCCCTTCACTCTGCTCTTATGGGACCCCACCTGTGTCCAGTTCTGAGGCCCCCAACTTAAGAAGGACATGGTCTTGTTGGAGTGAGTCCAGAGGAGGGCCGCAAAGATGATCTGAAGGCTGGAGCACCTCTCCAATGAGAGATTTCAAGGCTTTCCCTATAGCTCTTTTGCTCAAAGGATTTAACTATGTTAAATCTAAGAACAGATGAAAACTAGTGGGGTCAGCTAATGCAGTCTTCCACCAGCTAAAATAACCAAGGGCAGTAGGTTCTTAGTCCAGGAGGATGCACAGAACATGGGCAACAGAAAATCACAAGCCACTATTGACAAGTAACAGAAAGAGAACAGAAGAGCTTGAGCACAACTTTATATCCTTGGGCTGACAGTAGCCAAATAAAAATCCAACATTTAATTTTCCAAAAATGCCTCATGATAGGCAGATGTCATTAATTAACCTCTTCTGCAGCCAGTAAGATTTTGTAAGAAAACAAGTCTGTATGTTGTACTTGATATAGTACTTGTATGTATTATTAAGAACATTATAGACTAAAAGTGCTGGCTATTGGCAACAGCCAATAATATACAGCAGCACTGCTTGTATTTTGGACACGTGAGTAAACATGTCTGTGCATGTTTCAGTGAGTTTCACAGGTGCCTATCCAAAGCTGGTTCCCTACAGGCCTCCTAACCAACTCGTCTCTCCCCCGTTGCTGCTCTCTGTTGTACTTAACATCCTCTTCAGCCTCAGCATGCAGATTTTTGGCTTTATGGTGGTCCAGGAGCAGCCTTGGTATTCCAGGACTGATATATACAGGTAGGTTTGTGTTGTCTCCAGCAGCTAGGACCACTCAGCCACTCGCTCACCCCCCTTCGCTCCCCAAGAAGGGTAGGGAGAAGAGTGAGAAAATGAGGGGAAAGGAAAAAACACTTGTGGGTTAGATAAAGACAGTTTAACAGAACAGTATCAGAAAAGAGAAATAAGAATGCTAATAATAACAGCAATAATATTAACAAAAATAATACAAGTCCTTCTCACCTCTCTGTGAACTGGCACCTTCCTGAGTAGCATTCATGTGTTGCTGCCCCCAGGCCAACCCCATTCATATACTGAGCATGAAGTTTATGGTACAGAGTATTCAATTGGGTGTTCTGTTTTTTGTCTATACTACTTCTCAGCTTCTATGGGAAGCTGAAAACATCCTTGAAAAACATAAACATCACTTAGCAACAACTAAAACAATATGTATTGTTTGACATTCCTTTCATACAACATCTGAAACACAACCACCACTACAAAGAAAATTAGCTCCATCCCACCTAAAACTAAGACAGTCTCTTACTTGGGACATTGGGTGACACAGGGCAGACCTAGTGGGTTATGGTACTATTGATCAGCTTAACTGCAGGCCTGATCAGCAGCTGTAGGCAGACCCTGTGCTTCCCCACAGGGTGGAAACACATTCAGCAGTGTTGTCTGCAGGTCCCTAAGCTCTCCAGCAGGTCTGCTGTACAGCACAATGCATATGGTGAGAATGCTTTTGTTGAGCACAAAGAGGAGTGTTTGATTGCAGGGAAGATACCTGGGTATCCAAGTAGGTTTGAGTGCTACCAAATTCAGCAAGCTCAGCCCAGCAGGTAAGATTGAGGGCATTGGCAATAGCCTACATCCTTGTGATAGCAGGAGCAAATCATGGCTGTGAGGGAGGTTTCATGGTAGTGGTAGTGGAAGCTGGAGGGAATAACCAACACAGTGATAACTTGCTGACCAGTATGACACTCTTTTTCAGTGCCTGCCTCTCAACGAACATGGAGAATGATTCCTCTGTTTCCAGCCTGGGACTCCATGGGATGAGAGATAGAGCACTTGAGCAAACAGGCAATGGCTACAAGAGCTATGAAAACACCACAGTGTGGCTGCTAAGTACCATCAACTGCCTCATCGTAGCACTAGTGTTTTCCAAGGGAAAACCTTTCAGGCAGCCCATCTACACAAACTGTAAGTATGGAGAGAGAGGGAGAGGTCTGGGAAGAATTCAACTCAGGAGGTCAATTCACTAGGGAAAAATTAAAACTTGACCAAAGTGATGCCAGCCAAAAAGGCAGGAGCCCAATATTAGATTTCTAAATTACTAAAGGCCACCTTTTCAGAAGTTTTAGTGCCACTGGTGTCTTGTGGCCAGTGACTTCCTGACCTGGGCCCACACGTGGTGATTCTGTACTGCTAAAAACTTGACCCTGGCGTTTGGATTCCTGAAACAGACTAATGGAGTTTGGTAAAAACTTTTAAGGAGTAGCAGGAAGGTGGTGTGGGCTGGCAGAAGCATTGTACTTAAGGCAGCCTGAATGAAAAATCTCAAGAGCCAGGATTAGGTGGTCCCACTTTGCTTTGCTTTAGTCTTTAGAATAACTCTTGAAGAACACTATTCCTGTCTCCCCAAAGCATGCTGCTTGAGTGGTATTTGACAGAACGCATGTTCAGAGCATTCTTTTGGGTCCATCTCAGAAGAAAGCATAAAATGACATCTGTGTATTTCCAGAGGCCCTTTTTCCTATTCCAGAACCAGAGATGTTTACCATTTGCTAACTCTGTGATCAGTAGCTTCTTTAAAGAGGAAATATCAAAGGAGGCAATAACTTGAAGGGGCTGTAGTGAGGTCTAGTAGGTCTGTTCTGCCTCTGAAAGGCTGTCATCTGAAGGGAACATGAGCACATGTGATTGTGGCAGTTCTGAAGTTGCAGTGAGGGATAACAGAGCTGTTCTTTTTCTCTGTGGGACAAGTCCTCTGGCTGTCTCTCAGGCAAAGCTCTGTTCAGTTCATTTTTGGCTGAAGAGTTAAATTAATGCTGCAGTTTTCATGACTTTGCTGTTTTCGTGTAGTAATAGTGAGGAGGCGACATTCCTTCCAGGTAGCAGAAAAATGGGTCATCTGTCTTCCAGAACAAGGCAAAATCAGAGTGAGTGGCTACAGGGGATGAAGTTTGGTGCATGCTAGGTGAAGAGGAAATCAGTTTACTCATCACTGGAACATTTGCCTCTGGATGGGGAGGGCAATAGATTCTCCATTACTTAAACTCTTTAGATTCTGATCAAGAACAAAGTCTTGATATCGCTGAAACTGAGGACAGAGATCGTAATCATATCAACAAGAGCAAGACTACATCTTGGACATTTTTCTCAATGGCAGGAGACACTGAGCTCAGACTGAAAGTCACTGAAAGGCTCTGAGGTCAGAGAGGTCAGATCAGATGTTGAAAATACTCTTCGCATTGTAAACCTGAGGCTTTACTGTGTTCGTTTTTCTTTTGCTGAAATTTCCTTGCTATCTCATGGATTTTGGGGTGGGTTTTTTTTTTTTTGAGTCTTTGACACCAAAAATGATAACAATCTTCTGTAGTAAATACAAGCAGCTAAGATGATTGCTCATAAACACATGGTTTTATGTGCGTGTTCTTCTCCTTTCAGATGTGTTCATACTGGTGCTTATAGTGCAGCTGAGCGTTTGCCTCTTCTTGGTGTTTGCTGATATTGATGATCTCTACTCTAAGATGGATGTGAGTATTGTTGCTGTGGGTGGGTTTTCTTCCTACTGCCAAGCCTATCGTAAGTGGGATTGTTTTTAACAAAAGGCACAGACTTTTGCAGGGATACATGGCACCTCTAAAGACAAATCAAATTTAAAGAGATGGATTTTAGATGATGGGATTGAAGAACCTTCTGAGATACAGTAGCTCCAAACTAAGGTCTGTGCATTCTAACACCTGGACGGCTACACATGTAAGTCTGATTGTTTCAGTGCATTGTCCATGGCATCACTAAGCTTACCATGCTTGGTGTGTTGGTGTGGTGGCTTGGTAGTTATGAAGCCAGTAGAAGAAAGGGGCCTGCAAATTTAAGCTATAGCACCATGCATTTCTTTTTCTCAGGATGTGATACTTTGTGCACAGATCCTCTTGCAAAGAAGATCTCCTAGTTCACACTCAGAGCACCTCTTATTTCTCAGTCCCCAGTATTTTCAGGCTCCCTGTTTAAATTTCAGACAGTCCTCAGTTTCCTAAAGTAGCGTTTGGGTTTAGAACAGTTGTAGAGAAAGACTAGTGGGGCAGGTATGGCAATAGAAGATCTGTGTTGGTCCCTGATTAATAAATACCAGTAGGGCTTGGCTTATTTAGTCTGGCAGAATGCGAGCTGGGAGTTGCCTTGTGCAAATCCATCTGAGAGGAAATGCAAGAGAAGGGCAAGATCTACATCAGCTGTAGGCCAGGGTTGTCAGTGGACTTGGCAATTAGTATGAGGCTGGGAAGTGTTAACCTCCACCACTGTGACACTCTCACTGCCTTGTAGTAGGAGTCACTGGAACAAAACAACAGCAACACACAGCTATTTTTTTCAGTACATTTCTCATCAGAACAATGAAGCGTTGTGGCTTTGGATAACAAATACTGAACAAGATGCTGCTTCCAGCCCTATATCTTTGTGTGACAGTTAGTAAGTGGATTTAGAAATGGAAATAAAGAAACATGGAAAGAGAAACACAGGCAAGGGGGAGTGGACCTGGATTTTGAAGGCCAAGCAGACTAGCCAAAGCTGCCTCACATCCTTCCAGAATATAGGCTCAGTGGGCAGACCCAGTTAAAGAATCTGCCACGAGATGGCACTTTAAAGCAAGTCTTAGTCCTGCGGTGGACTGCTGTGGCACAGGGCATTGCCAGCACTGCAGCTCTGAGGGGCTAAAATGCCTTTGGGGAGAACTAAATAGCTCCCAGGCTGTCTGGAGAGAATATATGGGATTTGCTGAGAAGAGAAAAGGAGGGAAGAGGAAGTGGTGATAAGAAATTCTGTAATAGCCTAGCCCTGGAGAAACTGCTGATCCAAATTTTGAATCTGAGCTGCATCTCCAGAATAAATTGAGCTGGAGCCAGGAATCCAGTGCTGCCAGCTGAGGGAAGCTGGAGCTGGGTTTGGAGCTGAAATACTCAGACTTCAAACTATTTCCTATATTAGAAAGAAAGGAAGCATTTAGATTTCCTGTTGCAATTCTTAAATACGGTTTTCTCTGCTGCATTGCAAGCTTAAAAGCATCTTTATCAATAATTCCTTAAGATAAATAGCTATATTGGCTCATCAGCAGTGTACAATCCATGTGGAATTCTGGCTTTTGATGACACAAAGTTATTGAAGGGTCTAGAGAACAATGCCTGTGGGGGGTGGCTGAGGGATCTGGGATTGTACAGCCTGGAGGAAAGGAGGATGAAATGAGATCATATTGCTCTCTCCTTGAAAAGGAGATTGTAGCAAGGTTTGGGTCAGTGTCTTTTCCCCAGTAACAAATGACAGGAGAAGAGGAAACAGCCTCTTTGTTGCACTAGGGGAGGTTTCAGTTGGATATTTGAAAAATTTCTTCACTGAAAGAGTTGTCAAGCACTGGAACTTGCTGCCACTGGTGTAGTTGAGTCACCATTCCTGAAGGTATTTAAAAAACAGGTAGATGTTTTTAGGGGCATGGGTTAGTGGTGGAGTTGGCAGTGTTAGGTTTACGGTTGGACTCAATGAGCTTAAAGGTATTTTCTTACCTCAAAGATGCTGTGATTCTATGATACAAGCTCCTATCACTGCCTAGTATATGCACGTTTTTGAGCAGCTTCTCCTGCTTTTTTCCTAGCTTGTTTGCACCCCTACCTCATGGCGGATCTCCATGGTGATAATGCTTGCAGTCACACTTGCTGTGTCTTTCCTTGTCGAGGTGAGCATGCTTCATTGAATGTACCTGTCAGCACTAATTTGGGAGGCAAAAGGGTCAAGTCTCACTCTTTCTTCCTCCTCCTCAGCCCAGCTTGGGAATATCTATTAGAACAAACTCAAAATCAAAAAGGAGGCCTATAGAGGGTGAAAGCAAGGACACGTAGACTGGGTGGAATACAGAGAAACTGTCCAAGTGGTCAGGAACCATATCAGGCAGGCAAAAGCCCTGAGAGAACTGAATCTGGCCAAGGACATCAAAGACAATAAGAAAAACTTCTGCTATGTCAGGGGAAAAAGCAAGACTAGGGAGGCTGTGGCCCCTCTCCAGAAGGAAATGGGAGACCTGACCACCCAGGATATGGATAAGGCTGAGGTACTGAATGACTTTTTTGCCTCAGTCTTCACTGGGAAGGGCTGTAACTGCACTGCCCAAGTCATAGTAGGCAAAACCAGGGGCTCTGAGAATGGAGAACTGCCCACAGTAGGAGAAGATCAGGTTTGAGACCACCTTATGCAACGTGAAGGTGCATAAGTCTATGGGACCTGATGAAATCCATCCATGGGTCCTGAAGGAGCTGGCGGACCAAGTTACTAAGACGCTTTCCATTATATTTGAGAAATCGTGACAGTCTGGTGAAATTCCTGCAGATTGGAAAAAGGGGAACTTAACCCCAATATTCAAAAAAGGGAAGAAAGAGGACCCAGGAAACTATAGGCCAGTCAGTCTCACCTCTGGGCCTGACAAGATCATGGAGCAGATCCTCCTGGAATCTCTGCTAAGGCACATGGAAAACAAGGAGGTGATTGGAGACAGCCAACATGGCTTCACCAAGGGCAAATCCTGCCTGACAAACTTGATGGCCTTCTACA
>VXBW01006433.1:589958-600732 GCA_013400375.1 Thinocorus orbignyianus
GAACAGGTCCAGCGGAGGGCCACAAAGATGATCAGAGGGATGGAGCACCTCTCCTGTGAGGACAGGCTGAGGGAGCTGGGGCTGTTCAGCCTGGAGAAGAGAAGGCTTCGGGGAGACCTTAGAGCAACTTTCCAGTATTTGAAGGGAGCTACAGGAGAGCTGGAGAGGGACTCTTTGTCAGGAAGTGTAGTGACAGGACAAGGGGTAATGGTTTTGAATTGGAAGAGGGGAGATTTAAATTGGATATTAGGAAGAAATTCTTTGCTGTGAGGGTGGTGAGGCACTGGAACAGGTTGCCCAGAGAAGTTGTGGCTGCCCCATCCCTGGGAGTGTTCAAGGCCAGGCTGGATGGGGCTTTGAGCAACCTGCTCTAGTGGGAGGTGTCCCTGCCCATGGCAGGGGGGCTGGAACTTGATGATCTTTAAGATCCCTTCCAACTCTAACCATTCTATGATTCTATGAAAACAGGAGCCATTCCTGCTACTTTGCCCTTACTCTCTTTCCTCAAAGCCCCACACCTGGATGATCAGATGTAAGGGAATGCAAGGCCCAAACAAGTTTTCTTTCCTCTGGTTAGTGGAATGTATTAGGCCCTGCCCCAGGCTAGAGAACTGTGGGCAGTCTTTGGTGTTTCCTGCTCGGATCCTGAAGACTGTCATGAGCACCATGTCCCAGTTTTCTAGTGGAGAGCTCTAGTGGAACTGGTGTGAGAAGTGGTCATTAAAAGGCTATTTAAGGGATGTGTATGAGCAGAACAGGGTGGGAGCTCTGGGTCTCCACTACTTGCTCTGTGTGTGTTCTGTGGATGAAGAGGGAAAACTCCTGTCCAAGTCCTCCACAATCTTCCTTTTGCTCTTGCTTTTACAGGAAGCTGTAGTCGAGAACAGACCCTTATGGCTGCTGCTGAAAAAGATCTTCCGGTACCACTCAAAGAGCCAGTATAAGAGGCTGCAGCGAGTGTTAGAGCAGGACTCAGCCTGGCCACCTCTGAATGAAACCTTCTTCTCAAGTTCTGTGACAATATCAGTAGAGGGAAACATGGAAGGCCATAGCAATCCAACATTTGACAGCAAAGAAGACGTACTCTGAAGGAAACTGCAGAGGATACGTCCAAGACAGTTGCAGTTGGCTGTAGAAGGACTATCTCAGAGACATAAGAGTAGAGGAAGGACCAACCCATAATGCATTCTAAGGCTTACTTTTAAATTATCTGAAAGCAGAAAAGCTGGCTGAAGTAGCATCAAGCCACAACAGTGTTTCTCCTGTCCCCATGCCCGTGCATGAATGGCTGCCAGCTGTTAATGGAACAGCTTGCTGAGTATTGGCAAAGTATTTATGGTTGAAATGCTCCATTGCTGCATCCCTGTCTTGAACTGCACTATGCGATTGTCGTGGTTTGGCCTCGGCGGCAACAAACAGCCACGTGGCAGCCCGCTGGCTCTGACTCCCCACAGTGGAGGGGAGGGGATCGGAAGGAAAAGGCAGACTCATGGGTTGGGACAAAAACTATTTAACAGAACAAGTATTACAGGGAAACAATGACACAGATGGGGGAATACAAACACGAGTACAATACCGACCGCAGCCCGCGCTGTCCGGACTGCTGCCGACGTCACATGCGTTCCCCCGGCCGCCCAGATTCCCCCGGCGCCGTCACCACCCTCCTCCCACTTCCTGTCGTTGTCCCTCCCCTACCCAGCCAGCTCCCTGCTGCCCCTGGGCCTGGTGCACATGGGATGGAATAGCTGTGCCCTGACAGAGCCCGGGGAGAATTAACCCAGTCCCTACTGGAAACCAGGACAGCAATCCATCAAGGTGGGAGCTTCTCCAGATAGAAATAGCTAATTCAGGCATCAACACTCCTCTGGGGAGATCCCCTTCGATCTGGACATTAAGCCATTGACCACTACCCTCTGGATGCAATGCCTTGCCCATCAAACAGTCCACCCATCAAATCCGTATCTCTTCAGTTTAGAGAGAAGGATGTTATGGGGAACTGTGTTAAAGACCTTACAAAAATCCAGGTAGATGACATACATAGCTCTATTTTACAAGACATACCTACTTTCCACGCACATAGCACCTTTTGTCTAGGGAACCTGATGCACAACACAGCTCTTCAGGAGTGTTACAAAGGAGGCTGCAGAGACAAACTGGCAAGGATCAACCAGGAAAGGAAGGCACAAATATCTGGTACCTATACCACTCAGTTCAAGGAAAGGAAACAGAATTCAGTTATCATGTATTGCAGGTGTCTGGTGTCAACAACTGATTTCAGAAAACTCATTACTTGCTCTTATGGCTTCTCAAATTCTCCTGTTGGAAAAATAGTCCTGGAGCATTCTGCACTAACATGTCCCACCAGAGAGTGCTTAACCCCTCTACAGCCTTTGTCTAGTTGGTGGGCAGACACAACCCACAAGCTGGGAGGGTCATGCTGTGCTGTATAAGGATTCTTTGCACTGTGGGCTAACTGTCAAATGTGTGTAAAGGATGGCCAACAGTCAAACACTGTCAGCCAAGCCAAGGTGTATAAATATGCTTCCTGGTTGGATGTTGGCAATGGGGACGCAATTATTTTTCTAAGAAAGTAACTAAATGTCCTGTGTGTCTGAAATACGAAGCCTATTTGTCTCTGCTTGGGAGCATCCTGTTTTTACAGTGTCCCTTGTGGCTTGTGACCACGGTGTTTGTCACTGACATAGCTTCGATTACTCAATATAGGTCACTTAAGGTAAAAGGGAGTGAGGAAAGATCCATCTATATGCCTTGCTTAAATCTAATTAGTAAATCTCTACAGCACTTCCTAGATGATTAGCAGACAGGGTTAGAAAGCAAGGCTCCCACTTTCTCGTGTAATTGTCCCAGCCTTTCTCCTAGCCCACAGGGTAGAGAGCTCCAGGTAAAGTAACATCCAATTTCAAGAAGAGAGTGAGGCTGGAGAGAGAAAGAAAACATTAGGAGATGGTAACAGGCTTTCTCCTGAACCTACAAGTTACTTGGGAGATGCTGGAATAAGTGCTTTCAGGCCTGGGAAGTGGCTCAGAGAATAGGAGACATTTAGTTTATGTTTTACTGCCCTCTCTCACTCCACCCAAGACCAGGTAAAACTTGCTTTGATAGCCCCAAACCATGAAAACCAGCAATGCTCCTTCAGCCATTCTTCAACGAACAGTTTTGCTGCTGTATGAGATAACTGTGCACGTGCCAGGCAGTGTCCATCACTACTCTGAGCAGAGCTGCCTGTTGCTGTAAAGCAGCAGAGCCCTGCAGAGGTCACAGGAGCTGCGCTGGCAGCTGCCTTCTCTTCCTTGCGTTGAACCGGTCACTCCGTTCCTCCCTGTGGTCACCCTTACACAGAGCTCACTGCCCACTGAAACAAAAGCCTTAAGCTGCCTCTCGTGGTGCTCTGCCACAGCTCCTGTTAAATCTGTAAAGCCTTTCAGAGCAAGTTGCACAGGAGCATCCCATCCTTTTGATACAGACTGCAGAATGGGGATGTGTCAGCCTCTGGCTTGAGTACAAGGCTCAAAGCATGGCAGGCATTCATCAACTCTACCAGTCTTTTTGCCCCAGGGACTGGGGCATATTAAGAGGTTAGGCAGGCACACAGTTCAGGGAAGAGCAGGAGGATATGTGGAACTACTCATGCAAGCCTTGGTAGCCACGTCCTGGTGACAGAAAATTCCTCTGGAAGGCAGTTCAACAGTACTGTCTCCAAAGTTTGGGAGGTGTTGGTATAGCACATGCCGTGTGCTGACAATTGTCTTTCTCTGCCTGGAAGCTGTGTCACAGGGAAAGGGCCCTGGACACCGGTAGGATCCTTAAGAAAAACATCTCCAGGAACAAAACAGAAGTGAGGGATGTCACCCCTATGCCCTGGAGGGCAGCTGGAACAAGTGGCAGTTTACCAGCAAATGGTTAGTGGTGTGGCTGTGAACACTGAAGAATATATGGTCGTGTTACATACCAGAGTTATTAAACTCTTGTTGTAGGTGTCTTTTAAACTCCTAAGGAGGGGAGTTGTATGGACTCTGTTGTACCTGATTAACTGTATACATTACACTGAATACAGCCAGACTTACTTGCTGAAATAAATATAAATTTAGTTATAAAACTCTTTTTGCTTCTTTCGGGACAGAGGGTACTGCTTTACTGCTCTCTGTAGATCACCTGCTGGTTTCTTTAAACATCAAAAGAACCTTTTGGCATGGCTACAGCTTCACATTTCTTTACAGCTGAATGGACACATGGTACCCAGGCAAAAATAGAGCTTCATTAAGTGCACTGATAAAGAAGGAGAGTTCAAATTGTGAAAAGTGAGAGGATGAAAAAGGCAGGCAACCCCATCGTGTTCCTCTCCTGTCCCTCTGTGTCTCCTCCTGCTGTGGCTCAGGGCAGCGAGCTCTGCCCTCCAGATTTGCCCCACTCAGAATCTGCCAAGATCCCCTGTTCCTGACTTAGCAGCTGAAGAGGGACTGGAGCCATGTGTGTCCACATACATGTCTTCTTCTGTGTATTATAAGAGTTACTCTGTTTCCCTTCAACATTCTCTTTTCTAGATTAAATAAACTCGGGTATTCAGCTTTACCTCATGGGTCATGTTTTCCAAACTTCTCATCTCATTGTCATTTGGACTGTTGTCATTTAGGTTGCACCTTCCTGGAGCCTGAACTCCAGCCAAGGACTTGCTAACAGCAAGTCAAGAGGAATAATTTCTTCCCATCTTACTGATTTCATCAGCCTCCTGGTACTGTGGTTCAGAATGACAGCCACGTTTTAGGCAACAGGAAACTCAAACCGCAGTTTGCTACTTGTCCTTCTCTGTCGTATACCTGCTTGGCCACTGCCTCCTCATTTTGTACTTGTTTCCTCCAGCTGCTCAGTGCATCGTTATACTGCATTTCATATGGACATTTCAGACTACTTGGTCAGCATCCCAGAATCATGCTGCATTTCTTCTTTCTTCTAAAGCAGGCTCTTCCATCAGTTCAGTGTCATGTACACTTTTCAGTTGTCCACTCCATCCTGTTACCCAAGCTGCTAACAAAACCACAAACATTTTGTGTCCCTAGGGATGGACACGAACCACTGACACCTACTTAAGGTTCTATCCTGTTTCTCAGTATCTTCATATCTCATGGGGAGCCTAAATATGCCACATTAGCTTCTTCCTTCTTGTTCCCTGGAGCATCTCCCTGTCAGGAAGGAAATGAGATTGGTTTGATAGGATCTTCCCCTGACAGATCCACGTTAGTTACTCCTTGTCACTTTATTATCCCCAAGGTATTTACAAACTGCTTAAGAATTTTCTTTCACATCCTTCTGTGTGTTCAGTTTGGGTCGACTGGCCTGAAATTTCCTGTGTCCTCTTCTTCTACCTCTTCGGGTGCTGGTTCCACAGCTTGATGGACTGAGGCTGGAAGTGAGTCACACAGCTTGGGGAGAACTTTGCAGGCCCAGGATGTGGTGGTATTGGTGGGCATCCTGCTGCACCACACAGGGAAACTGTTGTTATTTCCAGTCCAGAGACTGGGGGTCATCTTCCTGTAAATGGAATACACCTCATCCGGGATGATGAAAATAGAGAGAAGTAGTAACACAACCCAACTAATGATACCTCTCTTGAGTTTCCTTCTCTTGGAGAGTTACAAGAGATGTTGGCTGGTTATAAGCAATTGCCTGCTTACAGTGGGTTGCATTTTATCTCTTTATGTAGCAGCCTTCTGCCCCAAGAATGTCCACAAAGGACACCGCGGGACTTGGTGTAAGGGCCAGGTACAAGACCCTTAGAAACGGAAACTGCTTCTGAAAACCAGGGAGTGGAATGACTGCAAGTGTGTCACATCCAGGGAGCTACATGACATGGCTGATGTGCAGAACAGTGTGTTGGATGCACTTACTGATGCGCTCTCTGAGGAGAGGTATAGACAAAGGGGGACAGTTTGCTTGTGTTGAAATCTGATTCAATTCAGGCTTTAGACAGTTCAAACTGACAATACTAAAAAGAAAAGAAATCTATGTATTTTTCCACCACCGTTTGTTTTTTCAGGATTCTTCAGTGTTTGGCTGTTTTTTGTTGTTTCATTGGCATAACTACAGATGGTAGGACCCCCTAAAAAAAATGGATCTGCTTAGACTATTCAGAGCCACCGTCAGGTGCAGCAGATGGGATATTTGCTCTTTGGTTATCCTAGGGCCAGGCAGCCCGGTCTCTCCTTGTTCTGTTTCAAAGAGAAGAAACATGGATAAATGCTTTTATTTACTTAATTATCTGCCTAGTGAAAGGTGCTGCTTTCAGATGTTGGAGCTCTTTCCAAGGCGGAGCTGCAGATTGAAGGGGACTCCAGACATACTGCGCTGCAGTCCCTGAGTGTTGTTCTGACTCTTACCTGGGGAAGGAGAATTTAGAAGAATTCCTGATTTGCCATCACTGGGGAAACACACTATGTGCAAAGGCTGCATCTCTCTTCATAGTGTTCAAATCCCCTGGTCTCATCAGTGAGAGAGAATTACTTCCCTGTGGCTGAGCCAAAAGGTGTCTGAGCAAACTGAGAGCCATTGTCTTTATTCACACAAACACATACTTTATTCCAGAACAATAACACATCACATTTTTCCTGCCTGAATAAATGGTTGTTTTCAGACTTTGTGACAGAAGGAGAATAGGGGTAGACAGAGCTATTTCAAGTTAATGCCTGAAAAATATCTCAGAGGACACAGAGAGCTGGGACATGAGAGACTAGAAGATGCACAGTGAGGTTCCCAAGCCATCCTGCCACTGCCATTCCTGCCAGAGGGACTGGCTGGAGTGCCCATCTCTCCCTGCCTTGCAGGGATTCATACTGCATGCTGTTCAGGAGCCTTCTGTTGCCCAGCTGGACTTCCCCAAAGGAGCCATCAAGCCCCATTGCTCTTTCCTTATAACTTAGGCAAAATTTGAACCAAAGCTAGTGTTTGAGGCAATGCCCAGAGCCAGTGGGACATTTCAGACCAGATCCACACCTGAAAACCACTGCTCCAGTATGCACCTCCACTGGACTGCAACCAAGCCCAGGCTTGGACAGCGTGATGTCCCCAGAGCAGACGCTTCTCTCTGACATGCTGGAAGTAGTCCCTGGCACTAACGTGAATGTCCTGGGGTCAGCTCTGCACAGGGCTGCAGCACCCTCCCACCCTTCTTCTGACCATTTTCCCTCTGAGCCCTTTGCAGAGCCATCTCCCTGGATGGTAGATGCCTTCCCTCCTTTGGCCACCAGAGCTCTAATCTGGCCAGTCCCACCCCGGTGAGCACAACAGAGCCAGAAGGCAGAAAAACACACTCTTACATAAGGCTGGCATTTAAGGGCTTTACATGTGAGGGTGGATTTTCCTCCCTCTCCTGGAAGCCTTATAAAAAGCATGTGCACGGTGAGGCTTTCAAAGGCAGCATTCAAGACCATGGTGAGAGCTGGCTTTAACACTGGCCTGAGTTCAAGTCAGTTACTGAATTGAACATTTCTTGACCCTACCAGCAACAACATTGTGAAAATAACATGATCAGATGGAGGAAAACCTTTGGAGGGAACATTGTGTGCTCCTCAACAAGGATGAAGAAAATGAACTGGTAAGGAGTGGAGGACAGTGCTGGGTTTCAGTTTTCTTGTGTGTCTCACTTCCCACATGCCCATTTTGGATATGCCTCTGCTTCTTCTCCATCTTCACTCCCTATTTGGGCACTATCTCTTCAACATAGCCTTGATAAAGTCAAAACCCTGGATCAGTCCTTGCTGACTTTGAGACTGATTTTTGCAAAGTAAGAGCTAAGTAAAGAACATATTACTTCAGTCTGGAGGCTGGAAATATGGAAGAGAGCTCCTTGCTCACTAGAAGTCATCTGGCCAGGGAGCAGTGTCTGTTTCCCCACTGTCTATTCGATTGTCTTTCCACTCTTAATTATGAGGATCTCTACTAATGGGTACACTTTCCCTTACTGGGCCATTATGTATCAGAAAACAAATCATAGGGAAGTGCCTAAAAATGAGTTTTATCCTGGATAATTGTCTAAGTAGTGATTAAATCAATTCTGTGATTTAAGGGTCTTTGCTGTTTACCAGGTCTAGGAAGACTGGGCAGATGACCAAAGTCTACTACAGATGTCTCAGCAAGAACCCCTTGCTTCTCATTCTTTCAGAGCAGCTCTTACGGAACTGCTCGGCTCTTCCAAGGTTTTTTTGTTTGTTTTGTTTTTATTTATTTATTTATTAGTGTTAATAGAATCTACGTTCTGTCTTTGATCATGTTTGATTATTAATTGTGTGCAGCAGCATGGAAGAGCTGCTCTAATCGAGTGCTTTGCAAACACAATGAGTTGGAAACTCTTCTTCTACCTGCTAACAAGGAGTGATTACACAGAGTTTGGTGAGGGTGGGAGTAAGATTTTCTCCTCTAGCTTTCTGTGCAGGGAACAACTGGAACCCAAATATTTCCAGTGCAGAGTGGACACAGAAGTACATGCCTCCACATAGGGGTAGAATACAGTTCTGTCACTCCTATGTTTGCTAGAGATACGTATGTGTTGCATGTGCTGTAAGCACAGCAGCACACTCCAAGACAGAAGTCTCTGTCCTCTGTGACCAGAGGCTGCTAACAGGTGCTTCCCAGCATCTCCATCGTCACTGTTTGCCCAGCCCTGGGGACTGAGAGAGTGCCTCCATCACGGGGATGCAGGTGCTGAGGGTATGCACAGGTGAGAGAGATCCTGCCCTGCAGAGCACAGCTGCACCTCTGTATCAAGATTGCTTGAAGGGCTACTAATAGTGGAGGGGGGGCCATCAATTTCTCTGGTTACCTTCAGTCAATTTCTGCTGGGATTTGACTGCTTGTCTTGTGAGCTTCTTTCAGAGTAGGGAGCTCGGGCCAGTTGCAGCAGTCTGGATCCATCACAAAATGACAGATGTGCTGTGGGAGGTAAGGAGTCGGCTAGGGATTGTCTGTGTCATGCTGATTGCTACAGTTTTCTTCAGCTGGTCACTAGCTGGTGTGCAGATATGGCCCTCAAGGCCTGCCTCTAATTGCATGAGAAGCAATGGAGATGCCAACTCCCTGCTGAGGATGGAGGGCCAGGATGAATGGGTGGAGTGAGGCTGTTGCCACAAGCAGCTTTTTATTTGGAAGCTTGTGCTTCCTGGATGAGCTGCATCCAGTTTCAGGAGAAACTTCTCTTGCCACGTCCAACCTGTGGCTGTAACCCTGCTGGCAGAGGAGGGCCCTGGCTCTGCCCTGGGTGCTTCTGGCACAGCTTGCCTTGTGCAAAGATGTCGGTACCAGGCTGAGTGGTGTTTTTTGTGTACATCTTCCTGTGGTTCTTCTGGCTGGTGCAACCTTGCTTTCAGGTACTGTGCTGCTTGGAAAACCTTTCATACTGCAGGCAGGTTCAATGGGGTAAATTAGCTGTGAACATGCGTTCCCTCAGCTCTGGTTTCAGTGCTTCCCTCTAAGTACACACTGTGTTCTCTGAGCACAGGCTGCTTTTGTCCCGAGCCCATGCAGAACGATCTAGTTGATGGGCAATGTGTTGCAATCCTAGGGAGAGTGACTGCACCAGCCAGGCCATCTCTGTCTCCTGGGGAATTTGTGCCCCTGCCCATCACAGCAGGACTGGGATCCTGCCTGGCCCCACACCGGCACCATGGTGAGGACCTGGTGTGATCCGGCTGCAGTGAGATCCCAAAGTCTGTGGGAAAGGGCACTTCCTCTGCACCTTGGATGTGAGGAGCTCTCAGCACCACTGCACCAACGCTGGGAGGGTCATGCTGTGTTACATAATGATTCTGTGCATTGTGGGCTAATTGCCAAATGCTCGGGAGCGTACTGTTTTTACAGTGTTCTTTGTAGCTTGTGACCACGGTGTTTGTCACTGACATAGCTTTGATTACTCAATATAGGTCACTTAAGGTAAAAGGGAGTGAAGAAAGATCTATCTATATGCCTTGCTTAAATCTAATTAGTAAATCTCTACAGCACTTCCTAGATGATTAGCAGACAGGGTTAGAAAGCAAGGCTCTCACTTTCTCGTGTAATTGTCCCAGCCTTTCTCCTAGCCCACAGGGTAGAGAGCTCCAGGTAAAGTAACATCCTATTTCAAGAAGAGAGTGAGGCTGGAGAGAGAAAGAAAACATTAGGAGATGGTAACAGGCTTTCTCCTGAACCTACAAGTTACTTGGGAGATGCTGGAATAAGTGCTTTCAGGCCTGGGAAGTGGCTCAGAGAATAGGAGACATTTAGTTTATGTTTTACTGCCCTCTCTCACTCCACCCAAGACCAGGTAAAACTTGCTTTGATAGCCCCAAACCATGAAAACCAGCAATGCTCCTTCAGCCATTCTTCAACGAACAGTTTTGCTGCTGTATGAGATAACTGTGCACGTGCCAGGCAGTGTCCATCACTACTCTGAGCAGAGCTGCCTGTTGCTGTAAAGCAGCAGAGCCCTGCAGAGGTCACAGGAGCTGCGCTGGCAGCTGCCTTCTCTTCCTTGCGTTGAACCGGTCACTCCGTTCCTCCCTGTGGTCACCCTTACACAGAGCTCACTGCCCACTGAAACAAAAGCCTTAAGCTGCCTCTCGTGGTGCTCTGCCACAGCTCCTGTTAAATCTGTAAAGCCTTTCAGAGCAAGTTGCACAGGAGCATCCCATCCTTTTGATACAGACTGCAGAATGGGGATGTGTCAGCCTCTGGCTTGAGTACAAGGCTCAAAGCATGGCAGGCATTCATCAACTCTACCAGTCTTTTTGCC
>VXBW01006433.1:601613-625757 GCA_013400375.1 Thinocorus orbignyianus
GTGTAATTGTCCCAGCCTTTCTCCTAGCCCACAGGGTAGAGAGCTCCAGGTAAAGTAACATCCTATTTCAAGAAGAGAGTGAGGCTGGAGAGAGAAAGAAAACATTAGGAGATGGTAACAGGCTTTCTCCTGAACCTACAAGTTACTTGGGAGATGCTGGAATAAGTGCTTTCAGGCCTGGGAAGTGGCTCAGAGAATAGGAGACATTTAGTTTATGTTTTACTGCCCTCTCTCACTCCACCCAAGACCAGGTAAAACTTGCTTTGATAGCCCCAAACCATGAAAACCAGCAATGCTCCTTCAGCCATTCTTCAACGAACAGTTTTGCTGCTGTATGAGATAACTGTGCACATGCCAGGCAGTGTCCATCACTACTCTGAGCAGAGCTGCCTGTTGCTGTAAAGCAGCAGAGCCCTGCAGAGGTCACAGGAGCTGCGCTGGCAGCTGCCTTCTCTTCCTTGCGTTGAACCGGTCACTCCGTTCCTCCCTGTGGTCACCCTTACACAGAGCTCACTGCCCACTGAAACAAAAGCCTTAAGCTGCCTCTCGTGGTGCTCTGCCACAGCTCCTGTTAAATCTGTAAAGCCTTTCAGAGCAAGTCGCACAGGAGCATCCCATCCTTTTGATACAGACTGCAGAATGGGGATGTGTCAGCCTCTGGCTTGAGTACAAGGCTCAAAGCATGGCAGGCATTCATCAACTCTACCAGTCTTTTTGCCCCAGGGACTGGGTTGTTAGGAGTTAAGGCAAGCACACAATTCAGGGAAGAACAGGAGGATATGTGGAACTTTCCTTGCAAGGCTTGGTAGCCACATCCTGGTGACAGAAGGTTCCTCTGGAAGGCTGAAGGCACAACAGTACTGTCTCCAAAGTTTGGGAGGTGTTGGTATAGCACATGCCGTGTGCTGACAATTGTCTTTCTCTGCCTGGAAGCTGTGTCACAGGGAAAGGGCCCTGGACACCGGTAGGATCCTTAAGAAAAACATCTCCAGGAACAAAACAGAAATGAGAGATGTCACCTCTCCCTGGGCATTTCCTGGCCATGTGTTCACCCAGTCCCAATCCTACAGCTCTTCCTCAGCCTTCTTCTCACCTTTGGCTGCAGATTTAGTCACTCTCCCATTCTTGTGGGATGATGGATGAATACGGGATTCCCATACACCTTCTTTCATTCCAGTCTCCTTGTTTTCCATGCCTGCATTTGGATTGCAGTGAATAAAAATTCTGCAATGAAAACACAAACAAATTAAAATCTCCTTGAATTTCCTTGGTTGTGGACACTGGCTTGTCCTCTCACACTGAAAACACCATTTGTTTTTATTGATTTAAATTTCTGCAGCCCCTGAAGGAATAATATTTTGTCTACAGCAGGGCTGCGTACCTGAAAGCTACAGAGCTGGTTTGAAATGGATTTTGTTAACCTAGTATAAGGGCTTGCATGTTTATCCTTATTTCAGTTGTGCTGCATTGATTTCAACTTAGTTTGTTGATTATGATCAGAGTTCAGATAAATCAAGTTAATTGCTCTCTTAAACCTAAATAGGTGCTTACTCCACTGCCTCTAAATCACTCTAAAATGATATTTGAAGTTAAACCAGCACAATTGTTTGTACAAGCCCTCTCCAAGGAGCTTTGCTTTGTTCCAAACTCTATCCTGTAAAGCACTTATTGTCCTTCTGGCATTTCTTTGGTGCATTTTTCAGATGTGGGATTTCCTCATTCTTATTCTTTTTTTAATGGTCTTTAAAACACCATTCTTTCCCATTTTTCTTGACTACATAAGCCCTGTGAATATGTTACATTATCCCACCGCATTGGTACTCTAGTTGGCAAGCGGTTCTGTAAAAACTCTAGCCACAAGTAGTTGTACAAGAACATTTACTTACCATCTCTGCCTACGTCTGCTTGGTCAGTTGACACCTCCTCAGGGGCAAGTGCCTCATGCATCCACTGTCCTGTGGGTGGGTAGTTGCTATCTGCGGTCTGGGTTGGGTATCTCACCTCGCTGGTGGTACAGGATTGCTCCTGCAGCTCCTTGCACAGGCCTGTTCTGCAGCATGCAGGAGCAGTGGGTGGCTGGCAGCATCCCTGCCGGTGCCAAAGTGACTGGCCAGGCTTGCCTGTGATGGTGCTGCTTCCTCTGCTCACTCCTGAGTGTAGGTGCTCTCCTGCCCTCACCATCAGCCTTAGGGTGAAGTTGCAGAGATTGCCTGGGGCTGGGCTTTGGGAATTGGGTGGATTGCTGAGAGGTGACCAGAAAGTGCCAAATCACTGCAGAAGGAATAAAGACACCTGATGGACAGCAGTAAGTATTTATTTTTTTCATCAGTGGGTACAGTGCAACAAATTAAATCTTCTCTAGGTTTTCATTCTCAGACTTAAATCAAAATTCTTTTCAAAGAGTCATAGAATGGTTTGTTTTGGAGAGGACCTTAAAGATCATCGAGTTCCAATTCCCCTGCCACGGGCAGGGACACCTCCCACTAGACCAGGTTACTCAAAGCCCCATCCAGCCTGGCCTTGAACAATTCCAGGGATGGGGCAGCCACAACTTCTCGGGGCAACCTGTTCCAGTGCCTCACCACCCTCACAGGGAAGAATTTCCTTCTGGTATCTAAATCTCCCCTCTTTCAGTTTAAAACCATTTCCCCTTGCCCTATTGCTTCAGTCTCTGTCCCTTCCCATCTCTCCTGTAGTCCCCCTTTAGGTATTGGAAGATCATTATAAGATCTCTGTGAAGCCTTCTCTTCTGCAGGCTGAACAACTCCAACTCTAACAAATAAGATTTTTACCCAAATAGTTTTATACAGTCTGCCATAGCACAAGTGGCACAAAGTGAGCCCCATCACTGGGGCTACCTGGGTTTCTGCTTTAGTGTCTGTGGAGAAATAGAAAGGGACGGACACATGGCTGCTGAGGGGGTGGATGCAGCGCCAGGGGGATGCGTACCAAGGCTGCTGTCTCACTACTGTGAGAGCTGTATCTAGGCTGGGTGTAGATGACATGCCCAAAGAGTTGGCATCCTTGGATGCTGTGAGCCACCATCTGTGGACGGAGTGTCTCCCCATTCCCTCATTCCCCATAGGGTGCTAAGAGGACTAGGAAGCACCAAGTATGGACACAAGGACCTGGTTATGCTACATGCATTAAAGGTATCGTTAGCCCTGTGGACACATTAAAGCAAACCAAAAGGCACAAAAGGTACAAAATTCTTCTCAAGGGGAAAAACTAAGGCTATGGACTTAATCTCCTTCACAGACAATGGAATACCAATGAACAGATGACTATGGGGCTATCAAACTGAAAGGGCAAGTAGGGAAGCTGACAGATTACCTGGGGAATAAGCTGAAGGAAGGGAGTTTACAGAGCAGAAAGAGCCCATCTCTATTTTCTTTCAAGATAAGGTGTACATGGTGGAAGATAACATGCCAGTAGGTGTGGTACCTGGTACCTGACAGGACTTACCTGGGGTTTTGCAGTGTTCTTTCCCCAAGGCAGATTCTGTGTCCCCACTGGAAGGCAAATTTCAGCAGTGAGCCCTACATTCTCATGGAGACGTCCTTCTCGGCAGCAGGCAGGGCTGTTTGGTGCTGGCACTGCCAGGTGAGAAGTGTTGACATTATGGGTCAGATGCAGTTGTGATGGTAAGAGCTCCAGACTGGAGTTAATTCTTCATTAATCCTGGGAGAGCTGATGTGAGAATGCTCCTCTGTCATCAGCAGCCCAGCAGCACCCTCCTTTCAGAAACTCTGCTCTGTTTTTAATTATGTCTTATCAATCAGCAAACTTTCATTTCCAAAAATGACCTTGAGCAGTTATGAGAGAAGGCTTCATTCACCAGCCTTTCTTTTCAATAAGCTTGCACTTCCTGATGAACAAACACCAAGGTCAAACGTCTTAACAAAGAATGCTTTCTCTCTGCTGTACAGGAGATTTTTGGCTACAAAACCCAAGGCTGGCGGAAGGCTTTGTGCATTGCTGGATACATCTTGTCCTGTGGGGCTCTGCTGCTGCTCTTTTACTGGAAGCCTGAGTGGGATGTGTGGGCAAACTGCATCTGCTGCAGCTTGGAAGAAGCAGATATTATTCTGCTCAGAACAACAGTAGGTGAACCCTCCTGCTCACTGTTATTTGCAGAACCTGTTCCTTTCACAGGTAGGGCAGCCTGGCTGTCTTTGTGTGATGTAGCAGGTTAATAACATTTTCCACTTTTGGAAGTGGAGTGCCAGGGATGAATCAAGGACTAACCAAGGGTGCTTCGGAGGACCAACCATTTTCATTTGCAGAGTTTGAAATACTGTGTAAAAGATTATGTTTACACTAACAAGAGCACAGCTACTCTGCCTGAATGCTGAGCACCCAGCAGACCTCAGGCACTGCTACTGCCTACCCACAGGCTCCAGCAACTGCCCTCTGCCAGCGATGTGTTCCATAAAACAGCTCTGCTCTTCTGCTGTGTGCATGGGGCACAGCTGACTGGCTTCAGCAGAGAGATCATCTTCAGAATGAGCCAGATTTCAGGCATTAGTCATATTCTAAGATTCCATGACTGGAAATTGAAACCCGACCCAGTCCTAGCATAGCAAATGCTTAAGATACTTAAAGCTCAACATTGCAATGATATTGCTAAAATAAATGCACTCAAACCACTAAATGAGTATCTGTTGCTCATTGTAACTAATTACATTAGACTAAACTGATTAAGGGACAATTCAGTCTAACAAATGCATATGTAGCAGTAAAGCTGAGTTGCTTTTAGTTATGGATGTATGACAAGTAATGCAGGAGTTTTGTAGAGCAAAGTAGCTGTTGCTGAGGACTCAATGTCCACACCAGAAGTATTTCAGAAAGCTTTTACTTCTAGTCTGATCCCACAGACCAAATATCCTTCCAGTAGCTATTGAAACACATAATCTGGTTTAGTTTCATCTTCTCTGAAAATGCTCTGCAGCATGAACCAAAGCAAATGGAGATGATTGCTAGATCGGCTTAAAAATGCTTTCCTGATTGGTACTAAAACATTGATACCAACATCCCTGTTACTGTAGACTTACATTTGCCATGATTGCAATGATGCTGCAGTACTGTAGTTCTCTTGGGAATCTCATATATACTTTCCAGAGTTGGGAGACATAATCACAATGTTTAGAGCTTGTCACTGAACTGTGCACTATATCTCTAGGATAAGTTTCAGAGGTTCACTTGGAAGAAGGTGACCTGGATTGATTTGTCCACATCGACATTACCTGTGGGTAGTAATTCAGATGGCCCCCTTGTAGCTGATAAAGACTCTGTCATAAACAGAGCCATAATGAAGCCACAGTTAAAGGTAAGTTGTCTGTAAAATTAAGAAAGATGGCAGGGAGGAGGTGGGTGAAAATAGGAATTGAGGCACCTGGAGGCTCCCAAGGGTGCTCTGTCAGTGCCTTCCTGCAAAGTCTGTTTACATAAGCTCAAGTTTTCTCCTAAAACATGGTGAAGCATTTCTGTGACAGTGAGATTGTTTTCTCTTGAATGAAAAAAGGAATTTTTGCTATTTGATCCTGCAGGTGAGATGTATCCAGTTGCAGAAAATTCATTATATTTGGGACTTTTTACAGAAAAGTATTCAAGAAAGTTGGGTGAGTGTCAACAGCCTGTTATAAAACCTTTTGTGGTAGGGGACAACCTTGCCTGAACTTTCTCCTCTTGTCCTAGATCATTAGAAGACAGCAACACATGTCGTAGCATACACCACAAGTTTGGAGCTGGCCTCACAAGGGAAGAACAGAAGATCAGGTACAGTCTACATGTGAGTAGATGCACTAATTGTGATAGTGTGACCTATTAATTCTTTCTTTCAAATTCATGTGATCTTCTTTTTGCCCACCTAGGTAGTGGGCAGTGCAAACTGTGTGGCTGGCATTCTGAAAAGTGCAAAATCATTTTCTCTTACACTGTGTTGAGCTCATTGTCTCAGTGATGCCAGGCTAAGTCTGGGGAAAATGCTACCGATTCCACCTGGAGTTCGGGGCACAGCAAGCCATGACTGGCTTCTTTCACCATCATCTCCTTAAGAGCCCTCTGGAAAATCCATCACAAGGTTTAGGGGCAAACTGATGATATTTTCAGCAATAAACAGTAAAATTCTCCCTCTGTGTAAAGTCATTTTGGATACAACAGCTTTCTAAGAAGTTTGTCTTGTTCAGCCATATGGTGCTTCCAGCACTTACTTTTTTAGATAAGCATTAATGCTATTTGGTGCACAGTTTTACATGTGGTCTTACCCTATGTGACTAACCTATAATATGAGGAACTCTTCTCTACCTTTCCACAGGCAGCTGGTACGTGGACCTAATGCCATAGAAGTTGAAATTCGTCCTATCTGGAAGCTACTTTTTAAAGAGGTCAGTAAGTCCAACTAGCACTTGGTGGGACATGTCTGAAGTGTTTTGAAGACTTACCTGGGCACACTGGGGTGGGGTGTTCGGTGCTTCACAGGCCTAAACCGCGGCGGAAAGCTGGTGAATCCCCTTTATGGCTATTAACACACAGTCCTGACAGAAGTTACAGGAAAGATCATGAAATTAAGAGCATGCTTGGTGCTGCATGCTTGTAACAGTTAAATGTTTCCCTTATGATGACTCTGTTCCGTCTTGGAGAGCAGTAGTGGCAGGGACTGATGTCCTTCTCTGCTGTTGGCTTTTTATTCACGACTGAATATCTCCCGTGAACTGGGATATCTTGCCTTGTTACTTCATAGTGACATACACCTGGAGGGCTTCTGCTTTCTGCAACTGCTAGGGTTGACCATAGCCACATCTGTAATTCTCTCCTTTCATGGAGGCTCTTGGCAATGATCCGTAGTGTAAATTTTATTGGTAGAGCTAAGGCACACTTGTTCCTCTTTAATAGCCTTGTTTTAGAGGTCCAAACATAGTCCAAAGCATTGTACAAGCTTGCTTGTGGCCTCGACAGCAGCATAAATTGGGAGTGTGCTTTAAAATGGAGGAAAATATTTGCAAAATTCCTACTTTATAATTGCCTTGTTCACCTAGTAATTTTCTTTTCTCCTATGATGTAGACAAAAGACAAGTTTTTTCTGGCATAAGTAAAGACACAGTGCAAGACTGTTTCTCTACAAAGGACAAAGCAGACACAGGTGGATATGAGGAGAGAGAGATGGTTATTTGCTGAGTTTGCTTATTGAAATGCTGGACATACATTTTTGCCAACCTGCAAACAGAAGCTTCACATACAGGATACTGTCACGTCATCTGTTTTCATTACAGTGGATTATGGATGCTACGTGAATGTCCTTAAAATGGAAAAGAGCGATGATTGCTGGGACTCCAAGCTGGCATGTGTCTAAACTTTAAGAGGAGTTTGTTTGAAACCCTACAAAATACATTAAAAGCTCCAGGACTTGTGAAATTGGCTGGATTTGATGTTACCAACCTTTCAGTACCCCCTGGAGATGGTTTTGAAGAGAACTCCAATGTAGCACTTTAAAAAGTTGGTTTTTTTTAATTTGAACTTTGCACTTCTATCCAAGGCTGGAGCTTCATGTTTGAAATATTAATGGTGGTGCCTGGAGGCAGACTGGTTCTCATAAGCTTGTGGTATTTCAGTCCAGATACAGTTTCAGTGTCTGAAGGCTGGCACCCTGATTTAGTGTCTATCTCTTTGTCCTAGTGAATGTCGAAGACGTATTAAATTTTCATTGAGGGACCAAATTTGTCAGATGAATAATTCATTTTAGTTCCAGTCTTTATGCAGAAGCTCTTTCAGTAGCTATTTTAGTTATACCAGTTCTACAGAGAAGTCTGTCACTCTGTCAGACAAGCCAAGTGGCTGGTAAATCTGAAAAACTTCACCTAATTCTTATGGTGGTAGTTAAGTAACACAATAACCAAAATTATGTTCTCAGACTTCAGTGGGGCTGGTGGCCTGTTTCAGTGTAACACGTTAAAGTGAGTGATGACCGATATTGTAAGGCTGATGCAATTTAGAGTATCTAAAATATGGAAGTACGAGGAAATCAAGCCTTCATTGTAGCTGGAGTCTAAAACTGATTACTGATGTCCTCACAGACCATTAGCTCTTCTTCACTATTTTTCTTTTTCCAAATAAATATCATATTCACGGTGACTTTATTGAATCACAAAGTATCAAAGAAAGACTGTTATGGTAATTCAGTCTTTTCCCCACCCCCAACCCCTTCCACACTTGGTTAGTGTCTCCTGTGTAGCAATTACTTAGCAACAGAAATATTAAGGTCACATTTGTTAGATGGCTACAGTGGGAAACCAACCAGCTTAAAGTCCCTTAACCCTGATTTGAAGTTGCTAGTATAGTTGCTGCTGCATAGTAACCGGTTAGCAACAGCTTTTAATTACTAACACCTTGAACTACATGTAAGCTGGTAGGTTCAGAGCTGGAGGCTGTTAACGCTCTAAAACAGCCATGAAAGAATACTGCCTTGGAATGGCAAAAGAACACTTTAAATTGGTGTTTAAGACTCCTGGATGATGTAATGAAATGTTCTCACCTCTTCCCACACTCCATCTCTCCTGACGTGTTATGTCCACTCCCTGATGTGCGTTACATTTGTGTTCGCAGATTTTAAACCCTTTCTATGTGTTCCAAGCCTTCACCCTCACACTGTGGCTGAGCCAAGGCTACACTGAATATTCAGTGGCCATCATCATCCTTTCATTCATTTCTGTTGGCTTAACCGTGTACAATCTCAGGCGGGTAAGCCGTCTGTGCAGCCTGCCAGTTGCTAGCAATTTCACCTGTCACAGACACAAGCAGCTATTTATATGCTCTTTCTGGTTATTTCTTATTGCTATGTATTCTGCTGTATTGCTACAGATTTATTTCTACAGTGGGTCATGCCTGGGTCTTGAACTTCCCAAGACTTAAAGAAGATTGAAGTCTGATACCTGGGGTTTGTAAGGACATGGACTACACTATGAGTCTGGTTCCTGCTGTCATTTCGTGATGATTCAGTCTTCTTAAGGTTTGCTAAATGACAGGTCTGAAGAGCAAAAAGAAACATGACTTTTTATTTCTCAAATTTGTTCAGCACCTCTGCCATGGATACAGCTGCTTGGAAGAATTTTTCTTATAGTCTCAGCTCATTCACTTTTTGACCTAAAGCATTTACCTGTGATAAACCTGAAACCTTCAGTTTCTATGGCAAAGACTGAGTCTTAGGCATCCTTTGCCAGCCATTGGGTATCCTCATGCAGCTAGATGAGCTTCCTGGTGCTTCCTGCTGGAAACACAGAACACTGTCACTAGGAGTTGGGAAAACACTTCTTTGACTTCTGAACCCGCTTTAAATACACAGGGGAGGCGAAAGTCACATGGAGAAATGAGAAAAGAGGTATAAAAAAAAAAGGAAAAAAGACAGATTATGTGAATGAAAAAACAGATGGCAAAGAGTGGTAGGAACAAGAGTCTGGCGGGCAGTGTTTTAGCCTCTCATCTGGAATTTTAGGTATCACATTGCATTGTCAAGATTCAAAAGCAAAATCAAATAGGATTCCTGGGTTCTGTTAAATGTTTTGTTAATCTTGAGGAAAAATATATGGGTTAGAGCACAGCACTGAGAATTACAGTTCCTGAAGACAGCGTGGTAAGATTGAAAGTGGTGGCAGGGTAAAGGGATGGCAACTCTGAGTGCACTGACCTACCTGTCATGCTCATGTGCTGCCTCACTGACAGGCACAGTTCACATGGCCTTCAAACTCACTGCTACAATCATTGTTCCTGCACTGAATTACTGGGGAAGGGCAAGATTCAGCCATTTGAAAGGCTCCTTGAGAAGGTGGTAGAGCAAACAGCTCTGTGAAGTGCTACCCAGAAGGAAGCAATAACGTGCCTTTACAGCAGCTGGCTTTTGTTTGAGTGGACTCTGCTTTTCCCTGGACTGGTAGAGGCTCACATCACATTCCCTCTGTCAGTCCCAGGCCCCTGAGACGTGCCCACAGTGCTGCAGAGGCACTCCTGTGTACCCACTGCCTTGTCAAGGGCATGCTTCTGTCAGTGCCTCCCTCCAGCTCTCACACTGATCTCAGCAAGCACTCTGTGAAGAGCTAGGGCTCTAGCCAGCACATGGCTGCGTATTGTGTTTTTGTATCTCTGACTAATATCTGTAGGATGATTAGCATTCCCATGTTGAACAAGCACCCACATCTCTTTGAGCATACCTTTGTACTTGAAGTGTTGGTGTTTGTCTTGGTATCACAGAAAAAAAGAACAGATACTATGTGTTCGTCTTTCTTGGGCAAGGTCAGGTTCATTGTGTGACTGAAAAATTTGGCAGGAAGAATTGCAATATTTGGGCCTCCAGGTATTTTTCAAACTGGCTTGACATCTTCATGTGAACAATGCCAATGAAGAAATCCACACTTGGGGATCATATTTTTGCAATTGCAGCTTTTAAATCCAGATAAGGCATTCTCTCTTATGGCCTTGCAATGACAGTTGACTTCATCGTTATCTCAGGATATGTAATCGCCTGAATTAGATTGCAAAAACTGGCAGAACATAGACTCACAGCTAAATTAGAATTTCTGGTTTTCTTATCACAATGACAGTTCTATAACGATAGTCTTTACAACTTGGTTGTCCTGTTGATAGACTCTTAGCAAGGATAAAACTGTTGAGCACAAAGCAGCCCTCCAGGAAGGAACTGCAGATAGCAGTGTTACAGCCAAGGAGACTTACTCTGCCACGAGGCAGGAATAGCCCCTTGAAGGCTGGTGAAGATACAGTGGCGTGAACCAGAAACAAAGAGAAAATTAGGTCCCTGTTCCCACGACAGCTTGTTCTATGTTAACTAAATGAACTCACATCCTAATCTCTAACAAGTGATGTGAAACCTCTTCTGGATCACTCAGCAGAGTTCAATTTCTGTGACATTAGCATGATCTCTGCATTGTAACCTACTGCTTCACTAGAGTATTGGTGTTTCAACACTGCAATTGCTTTCCCGCCAACAGCAGTCTACCAAGCTGCACGACCTCGTTGAGGAGAATAACAAAGTCCAGGTTACAGTCTGCACGAAGAGTGAAGGTGAGTTATCTGTGTTTCATTTTCTTTACCAGCCTGGATAATTAACTAACATGTTGAAATGTATCTGGAATTGCACAGCTCCTGTTGATTTCTGTGGCTGAAACATGAAGGGCAAGCTGCAGGGGAGAACAGGGCAGAGGGAGGTGAGGCGAGGCAAGCAAGACAGTGAGAAGTGTGGGCACAGCCTATGTGATGCGGTAATGATACATCTGAATCATTATCATCTGTGTCTGTAGCAGTTGTAATGATAGAGGTGAACCTAGTAATTTGTGTTAAGAGTCGACAACAGCTTGGAAAATTTAATTTCACAAACAAGCAATGAGATAACTCTGGCCTTCTGAGACCCGCTTCCCTGCTCTGCTATAGGCTACTTTCACAATCTTGTCAAGTAGCTTGTGAGCAATTTTCAAGGAGTCTAGGTATGTGCCTCCCACCAAGGTATGCACTTTCTTTCTGCATCTCACTTCCTCTCACTTCCTTTCCCATAAAACAAGGATAATGACTATTTTTTCCCCCTAAAGATGTTGAGATGGGCAATTGTTAGGGTGTTGGGAGATATAAAGGCCTTGGATAGGTTTTCTTGGTCAGAGTGTTTTATGTTGTTAAGCCAATAAACTGAAGACAACCACTTGGAGGGAGATGTTTAGACAAGGGATGGTCTTTGTGGTGGTGTTTTTCAGTCAGTACTTTTTCTAAGAAATGCTGGCATTAAATCATGTGGTGGAGAAGTCTGGTGATGGTGTGTATGCTTTGAGACTTTTTTTAATTGCCCAACTTGTGCAAAAGTAAAGATCATTTTTGTATTGTCCTACAGGTTGCAAAGAGCTGGAGTCTCGTAACTTAGTCCCTGGAGACGTATTTCTTTTAGATGACAGAAAGCTTTCTCTCCCATGTGATGCTGTGCTGATTGATGGAAGCTGCGTTGTGAATGAGGGGATGCTCACAGGTGCAGCCTTGGAGTTTGAAATGCTCAAGCCCTGTGCAGATTGTCTGCCAGGGAGACGTCTCTGTTTGTTCTGACAGCAAATTGTTTACTATTTATTAGAATAGTTTGCAGCAGAAGGTGGAAAAACTGGCTTGAATAATTCACAGTTATCTTGGGCTTTTGAATACTGCCATTGTGTGATATGCATTTCTTACCCACATTGAAAACAAGTAAGATTAATATACTGCCAAGAGTAGAAAGTGAAAGTACTCAAATACAATGAATATGTATTTTTTGAGTTTTCAGATTTTGATTGTGCAGTGGTTTTGTTCAAGCAGGCAATGTATGAGCAGAGGGGTCACTGTTAAACATTGAGCCACTACAAGGAATGAACTTGGGTTAGGGACAAATTTTGGCACAAGCCCATTGACAAAAAAGGTTCTGAGAAGCCATCTGATGTACTCTGAAACTGGGGCTGTACTGGCTGTCACCATAAATCCACGTATGTAAGTACATAACAAAGCTAATTAGTCAGGCAAACCTGAGTGCCTGAAGGGTGCTGTCACTTCCTAAACTGAAGAATCTGAGAGATGCTTAAATCCCCTTCAAGTAAAGCTGCATGCTGTTGTTCTTAGGTGAAAGCATCCCAGTTACTAAAACCCCCTTGCCCTTCATGGAGAGTTCAATGCCCTGGAAAACCCACAGCGTGGAGGACTATTGGAGACATGTCCTATTCTGTGGGACAGAAGTCATACAGATGAAGCTGATGGGCAAAGGGCCAGCGAGAGCCGTCGTGCTCCAAACTGGTATTTCTTTTATCGTTTGCTAACCAGCAGGTGGAAAGGGGCAGCCCCAGAGGCTGGTGGGAGAGCTGGTTTCTCTTTGTAGTTCAAGTCCAGCACAGGAGAATTGCTTGTTGCCACCTGAATGGCTAAGGCTGGTGCAATGTTACCTGTCCTTGAGCAGCACTGGCACCTTGTGACACAGCTGTCACATACACAATGTATGGCACATCTTCACACATGGTTCAATACAGCTAAAGGGGACTTGGTGAAATCCATCCTCTACCCCAAGCCAGTGAACTTCAAACTCTACAGAGATGCCTTCAAGTTCATCATAGGCCTCTCTGCCATTGATGTGTTTGGACTCATCTACACCGTGTGTGTGTTTGTCTCCCACACGGTAAGTAGGAGGGATGCCTCCACAATGCAGATGCCAGTCCTCGGTCACTTGTTGGATTATTGTTCATGCCTGTAGTCCAGTTTTCGGATGCCAGAAATGGGAGTGGGGGGGAAAAGATGGACAGAGAAAAACAGAATAAATCTGTCATCCCTGGGGCAGAGGTTGGGATGTGTTGCTGCTGGGCGGGAGGGTTGGATTCCCCCCCAGGATTGGCAGTTCCCACACCACCACCCCTCTTGCTCTCATTATTTGCAGAAGCCAGTGGCAGACGTGGTGTCCTCACTGTGGCTGTGCCTCCCACTATACCAGCTGCCTTGACAACAGGCACTGTTTATGCCCAGAGGAGGCTGAAGAAAAAGAAGATTCTCTGCATCAGCCCACAGAGGATTAATATGTGCGGGCAGATCAACCTTGTTTGTTTTGACAAAGTAAGGTGCTTCCTGAAGCACTCAAAGGTGCTGGGAGCTGTGAGGAACATGAGATTATTTGATTTTTTCCCCTCACCCTATCTAACCTGATCTAACCCCAGGGAAAAATCCTCTGCAGGATCCCAGGCAGCAGGGTCATGCTGTGGGCAGGAGGCTTTTCTTACCCTGCCCAGGAGGTGGGGGAGGACCCATGGGGACATGGAAGGAGGAAGGGATGGGCAATAGTAGGGTAACTCTATGTTTATTTCAATTGAGACAGGCACGCTGACAGAAGATGGACTGGACCTGTGGGGCGTCATCCCTTCAGAGGGAAGCCGGTAAGGAAGGAATTCATTTGGCAAGAGCTAATCTCCAGTGTGAACGTACTGCCCAAATACCTAGTTAGGAGGGGAGGCAGTTGCACAGGGTGCAGAGATACAGCAAATAACATGCAGAAAGAGATGTTTGGGTATGCCTGGGGGGGCAGAGTGCAATGGGAGTCCCTGCTTAGCTCCTTCCTTCCAGGGAGGGCATCTGGGTGCTGCCGTGGCAGGCAAAGCTGTAAAGGTCACTGCTAATTCAAGGCAAAGAGAACTCAGCAGCAGCATGGGTGCTTTTAATTACCCTGAGGGGATTTAGAGAATATGCACAGAGCTTTTCAATTATGTCATTCTCAGCACAGTTCAATAAATATTCTTAATCAGTCAATAAACCTTTCATCACTTAGATGTTAGGATAGTGCTCCTTCTGTTGAAATTAAGTGTCACCAACTCTGACGCCTGTCAAATCTCATCTACCTTCTATAAATGCCATGAAAATAAATCCATGAGACCACATATCAGACCTACTAAGTTCAAATGTCCTTAGGTTCCTCAAACCCATGGCAGGCTCAGTCTCAATCCTAAGCCCAAAGACCATTGAAATCCTCAAGAAATAACTGTTATCTAAACATTAAATGTGACTGTATCTAGAATGATATAATTTAATTCATATTACTGTAATACAATAACAGACTTCAACTCTGCACTGCATGTCATGCCAAACTCAAAATATTAATCTTTTGCAGTGGCCGGGACAAATCACACACCCCATACACCCCATATCAACTCTAGCAATTCATTAGTAGTTGTTAATGTATCAAATACTTCAAAGCCACTGAGATAATCATGCCATAATGAATGAAAGGATTAATTCATTGTGAGAGGAGTGAAATCACATTCCCAGTGCTTCCTCAAATGACAAGAAAGAAAATTAATATCCGATCCAAATTAATGAGAAGAAATTAATAAGTGTCAACCAATAAAACACTCTTCCAGTGGGACCAATTCATAGGCACATAGGACAGTCTCATGTTGCCCCCCCTCCAGTGCAGCAGGCAGCTCGCAGTGAATTGGTGCATGTGAAGAGGCTCGGAGCCCACCAAAGGCAGAGAGCTCATGGTAGTACCAGAATGATTTCCATCAAGGTAGCCTTGCAGGTAGTGTTTACTTGCATGATCAGTGGAATGAAACTGGATCCATATATCAGAATAAATGCACACAATAAAAAAATAGCAACCCAACAACCTCTGCAAGGTGTCAAAACATAACGCTCTTTGCAGGCATGTCTGATCTGCACCCAGCTGGGAACCAGTGCTGGTGGCTTGCCAAAACACAAGGAGGAGCTGTTGCTGTCTGCATTGTTCTCATTAGCCTATTTGCATAATTATTCTTTCTTAAATGTTCACATTTCTGAACATATTATAGGACTAGCTGTCAGCTAAGCTGAATACTATGAGGCAATGACAGTAGAGGAATTTCATTCAACTTGCAAAACATCCTATTCTACATTTAATAAGATATAAATGTTTGTTAGTTTTATGAGGTGCTTAGCAATTTTATGGTGTCTCTCAAGTATTAATTAATTAATAAGTCAATTGTGACCAGGCTGAGAACAAGGTATAATTTGCTGAAAACAGAACAGACTTTGATGGCTCAGAGGGACAACAGGTCACATATTCATTGTTCCTTTTAATATATCTGCGAGCCTTCACGTTGCTTGCTTCCAGATGCATTTCACTGTGTCTGTGTTAGTAACAGGTGATGCTAGTGGTGGTCAAAGGTAAAAAAGTCTGATTTAAATTTCTCTTTAACATGTCAGCCTAAAAGGTAACGGGTTGTGTTTTGGTCTGGCAGACACAGCTTGTGAGCCAGCCAGTTTCTTAGAGGGGAAAAATGTGTGTGAGAAGGGAAGATTCTGAGAAATAACTTCCATGAGGAAATTACAGAGCCTTCACACAGCCCAGCCTCGCATATGTTCAGTCTGTGTTGGTGAGTCAAGGAGGGAATAAACCTCAAGGCTTTCCACAGAAAGAATTTGGGGCATGAATATTTGGCAGCGTGCCTTGGTGTAAGTCAAAAGGAGTCAACCAACTTACTCATTTTTAAAAACAAGGTGTGAGGGACAAGCATCTGGTGTCTATGGCTATGCAGATGTACAACCTGCAGCTGGAAGTGAAGGTTGTGCTCCTCGTGACTCTCCCAAGGGTAATGAGAGTGGGTTGACAGTGTTTATCCACCCCGGTGGATGCACAGTACCAGCCAAGCAGATGAACCCTCCACTCCATGCCGCAGCTTCACAAATTTCTCCTAGGGCACTATGCCAAACTTCTTTGCTATCCCTGTGGCAAGTTGTTTCCTCTCCAGCAGAGTCTTCTCTGCTTTATCTAACACAAAACAGCAATTGCCAAGCAGGACTCCTGTGCCAGCCCCTCTGTGTGTTTTGCCATCTAAGTTACTTCACATGAGGCTGAACTTGTACCAATTAAATATTGGGTATTTTTTTGCCTCCTGAATGCATTTGACCTTTTATCAGAAGGATGGGTAGGGCAATGTGTTGCTTGCAGCTATTGTGCTCAGCTCCACTGAATCATAGAATGGTTAGAGTTGGGAGGGACCTTAAAGATCATCAAGTTCCAACTCCCCTCCCACTAGACCAGATTGCTCTAAGAACCATCCAGCCCAGCCTTAAACACTTCCAGGGATGTGGCATCTACAGCTTCTCTGAGCAACGTGTTCTAGTGTGTCACCACCCTCACAATAAGGAATTTTCTTCCTATTATCTACTTTAAACCTACTCTTTGTCAGTTTAAAATCATTCCCCCTCATCCTATCACTCCTGTCCCAAACTACACTTCCTGACAAAGAGTCCCTTCCCATCTCTCCTGTAGGACCCCTTTAGGTACTGGAAGGCCACTGTAAGATCTCCTGAGAACCTTCTCTTCTCCAGGCTGAACCCCAACTCACTCAGCCTGTCTTCACAGAAGAGGTGCACTTGTAGGCACTAACTGAGGACTTGTGTCTCTGCATCCCCTTTAGAAGTGGTCCCACTAACCTTCTGCTTTTAATCAGGTTTCAGAAAATCTATGAGTTCCCATCCAGCACTCCTCTGCCCTGGGGACCCATGTGTGGAGCCATGGCGAGCTGTCATTCACTGGTTGTTTTGGATAAGAAGATTCAGGGAGACCCTCTGGACCTGAAAATGTTTGAGAGCACACGTTGGGTAATATAACTTGCACCTTCTGCACGCATCCAAAGCAAGGACACCTTTAACCCAGCCCATGGGGGTTTACTCACACATCGCGCTCAATTACATACCTGTAAAGGAAAATAATTCACAGTCCTGCTCATAACAGCTGGAATTTGCTCTGTCATTTCTAGTAACTTTGTGACAGATTTGCAGCACTGTGGCTGCTTTTTTTTGATAGTACAGCAATCATTTTCCTTGGGGCTGCTTGCATTTGCTGGCTTAATTTGATTTGGAAACACTGGAGTGTGAGGAAGCGGAGGGGGATCCTGGCTGCTGCTTGCTGGGAGCAGATGATCTGACCGTGCCATAGTCCACATGGTACAGAGATGGCAAGTCAGCCAAGGAAATGCAGGGACAGGTTTTTATGCCTTTATGGGAGTGATTGTTATCTCTAATTAGCAAAGGGACCTCCCTATGGAGAAACTGCTGTTGGAACCTCCAGCTGAGTGAACAGCAAGTCTTGGAGAGGCCTGGGTTGAGTGGTTGAGCCTCAGGGCTCATCCCTGAGAGTGGGAACTTGGGTGGGGAGTAGGATGGGAGGAGGCAAGAGAAGTAAAGGGGCTGCTCTTCTCCCTGCCGTATCCTTGCCTAGAGGGGTTCCAGGTCTCTACAGTTAACTGCCTCATCATCTTTTCTCCTTCAACCTTTTGCTCAAGAGAGATTAATCAATAGGTAAAACAGATGGCAGCTCTTTCAGCAGCACTGCAGGAAGGTATCAGGCTGACGCTCGCTCCTGTGGAAGAGCAGGCAGCAGCAGAGCCACATGACAGCAGAAGGGGACTATAAGGGTGAATGAGCCCTGGCAGCACGTAATGTAACAGAGCTGGAGGGCTAAAAGCATCCTATGCTGAGAATTACCACCCCATTTCTGCACAGAACTTCAGCGAGAGCTTTTTAAAAGCGGGAGAGAGGAAGATAAAAACAGCTAGATAAGGATAATTATTTCTCTTTCCCTTCATCATTGATATGACACTAAATTTATATGAAACTTGAGTTTAGAGAAACAACAAAATTAGACACAGATTTTTCTTCTCATCAAGTTAAAAGACCAGGTCCATATAGGTTTCTGCTAGGGACATGGCTGCAAGGAGGCTGTCACTGACGACGGGGAAGAAGACTGATTACATCATGACAAAACAGTTCTGTGAGTGGGTGCCAACAGTAAGGGGGAAACATGCTCCCATGTGCTGCTGCCCTGCTTTAACAGATGAGTATGAAGCCAAACAACAACAAAAAAGTATCATAAATAACACTTTTCCTTGTACAGGAGACGGATGACTCCAGCACAGCTCAGGATGGGACTGGTGCTCTCAACGCTTCTGTTGTTACACAGGGGTTGATGGCCAGCAGTGTAAGTCAAGTTCTTTCTGAGAATGAGTATTCTGTGTTTTCAGTCTGCAGTGTGTGCAAACTCCTAGCACATGCAGCACTCCTTTATCTGGGCTAGTAGTTGCAAAATGCTTTTCAACCACTCTTGGTACTGTGTTGCACCTTCCCCCAAACATAGGACCAGAAAAGCAAATTCTGATTAAAGTGAAGGTACTGCTCTGAAGTAGCATCTTAAGCATGGGCTTTAAAAGCCCCAGATTTCCAGCTGCACTATTTGCGCTAATAAAAGATACGGACTTTACAGTCTTCACCCTGTAAAGCTACTGGCAAAATGAAACACTCAGTTTAAGTGGAAACTAATGCAGATAAATTTTGTAACCAGAATACATTTTGAAAACACGAGTTCATCTGCAGAAGGAGGCAACCCGAGTAAGGGCAAGGCACTACCGCTAGAAGCATGGATGTGGGTCCCTAAGTCCTGCTGGTGATGGTCGTGCAACAGCACTAGCAAATTTACCAGCATCACCCCAAAGCACAGTGTTGTTTGCTTCACTGTTCTTCTTAAATGTACACTTGGGGAGCTCCAAGTTTTGACAGTAAAAAATTGTTATGTTTCCAGTCCAAATGTTGAATGATGCAGTATCCTCCCAGTGGAAGGAGTGTGATTTCTGCTAGCAATACTGGGAAGACAGTGCTGTGGCAACAAGGAAATCAATCTTGTTTCTAGGATTGCTCTGTTCCCATGGTAATGTCAGTGTAATGCACCAAACTTCAGTTCCCAGGACTGTAAATGCAAGAATATTACGTTAATACATAGTTATTAAGAGAAAAGATGGGACAAAGCCAGAAACCAGATAAATATAAAGAAAGCCATTGAGATTCTTGGAAAGACGGAGTTGTTGAGACCATGTTTTCTAAGCTTGTAATCAGTGATCTGATCCTATAGCCAGAAGGCAGAGAAAGTGAAATAATCTCCTATTAATAATAAATCACCTTAGCAGGAAAGCCTCAAATGAGCTGAAGCTCAGAATGGATTTGCTTTGCATAATCAATGACTCAACGTCTCACTTTCCTGACCTCTTCAGGCTCCCATGGAAGGAATAGCAATCCTACACCAATTCCCATTTTCTTCTGGGCTGCAGAGGATGTCTGTTGTTTCACAGAAGATCGGAGAGGAGCAGTATGACCTATATATGAAAGGAGCACCAGAAATAGTGTCCAGCTTTTGTAGACAAGAAACTGGTACAGAACTGGGAAAGGGCAACTTTACAGTGTTTATTCAGACTTAATTCAAACCAGAGTTTATGCTTGGGCTCTAAAAGATTTTCAGTGCTTACTTTTCCCACTGGCCATGCTGCAATTGCATGTGTATGTCTTTTCCTACAAGCAAGCCTTGGGCTTGGGCTTGTTAGATGTTATTAGTTAATACTACTGACAAGTTTTCATTGCTCGTTTGTAAATGAAAGATGCACACAGTCCAACAGCTAGGGAGATGCACAGCCTGAGGTTCAGTCCCTTAGTTGACTTGCATCAGCTGAAGGTACAGTGCATAAATAATGTGGATACATCAAAATACCCACAGCAGATGTAGGCTCATGCTAATTGCATGTGTCACAGCAAGTGTGTTATGCTCTACAAGTTGTTAAATTTCCTGCTAAGTTATTGCCCTGTAAATTCAGCATTGATTTACTGACTCAGCCTGCAAAGGCTTTAAATCTCAGTGATGGGAAACTTGCTGTGGACATACAAATTACTATTATTAAGGATAATTGGTATTAACACTCAAGCCAAGACTTCTGTCCTCTCTCTGCAAGTAAACATAGGCTTTTCTTTTTTGTATCTGAACAATATTATAGGCTTATACTCAAATTTGTCTGCAAACTTGAAACTCAGGTCACATTCACTGAACACTTCAAAAGGCTGCCATGCAAACACAATACCAACGGTCTGTGGCTCTGTGGTTTGTTATTTCAGATGACACTGACCTGAAATATAGGTGCAAATTGCTTTGAAGGACAACAAAAAGATATAGTTTAGAACCACCTACAATCTAATAACACAAACCTCCAAATAAGTCAATATCAGCAAGAAAAATATTTTCAAAATTATGTTCCACGTTCTCAGGTTTCGAAATAGCTCCTCTTGTCCTGTCTTGATTATTTCTCTATTGATTACAGCTTAATGAATAATTAGGTACTGCACGGTAAAGCTGTGACTGCAGTATGTAGTGAGTACAAAATACTGAAGAGTTAAAAGGAACTTATTTCTTTTAAAGTCATGGGAATTATCAGAGAATTGAAAATCTAGGATTTGGAGAATTGTCACGTTAAGGTATGAACATAACAACAATTTCCTCAGTCACTCAGCATGTATAAAGTAAAGCTTCAGACAGAATTATGAAGTTGCACATCTTTAGTATTTGTCCCCTGCCCAGTAATTCATCTTATTTACCTGCACCTTAACATGAACTCCAAAAGTACAAAGGAGACACGTAGGTCACATCTGAGCAATCAGCTACTTAGCACTGGTACAAAACAGCTGACTTCTGTGAGAGGGCACAGTGCTGTAACTCAGGCTATGAAGTAGTTTGAAGGATAGCATTTAACTCTAGAAGATTAATCAGCAGGCACGGAATTTTCTAACAATGATTTTTTTTTTCCCCCCTGTAAACAGTCCCAGATAATTTCTTAAAGGAGCTGAAGATGTACACAAGCCAAGGCTTCAGAGTCATTGCCCTGGCCCATAAAGTGCTAAACCTAGTAAAGGATGTAGACATGAACAGCCTGGAGAGGTAAAATGTGCCGATGTATGATGCCAGTATCACTGTAGGGTTGCTCTCATATCTGTTTGTTACAATCTGCCCCAAACCAGCCTTCCCTGGTCCAAACCTTCCCCAACTCTCCTGCTAAAGGAAGCCTGTTGGAAAGCAGTACGATATAACACTTTCCCCTCAGCAGATGCTGATTACACTGTTGATTGCCTCCTTTGCTACTGCTCTTGAAGGTCTCACTGAGCTGAATTTCAGAACCTGTTATCAAGGGGTAATGAAAGCTGGTTATTGTGCTTCTATATGGCAACAGATTGGGACTGCAATACAAATCCTGTGTGCCGTAATCTGTGGGCTTCTGCCAGCCAGTTCCTGCAAATCCCTGTCCTCTCTGCAAACTCACCTCTGCTGCATTGCCCCTTCCTAGAGACAGTAATGTAATAGATCAGCAGCTTGGCTGAGGATGCAGAAATGAAGGTGCTTGTTGAACACTGCTGAACTGATAGCAGTTGTGTTTCCCTGTGGAACAAGCATGTTTCCCACCAAGCACTGCTCTCCCATTGAACAAAACCCACAGGGAGAGCCTTGCTCCCTGTGCCGTCCCTGAGACACAGCATATGTGTTTCTGTCCTTACTCCAAGAGATGAGGCAGAGTCTGAGCTGACATTCCTGGGCCTCCTGGTGATGGAGAACTGCCTGAAGTAGGAGACGAAACCTGTGCTACGGGAGCTGGCTGCTGCCCGCATCAGGAGTGTCATGGTCACAGGTAAATCCCTGCCATGCTTTTGCTGTCTGTGCTGACTGCCATAGGGCACACAGGAGAGAGATTCACTCCTCCAGCATCTTCCATTGCACATCCATGGTCTCTACCTGGGCTCCCACCATGCTATGGCAGACGTGAGGAGCCTGCCTCTCCACTGTCCTTTCAGGGGACAACCTACAGACAGCTGTCACGGTGGCCAGCAACACGAGTATGATTCAGACTGGCAGCAAAGTCATCCTCATCGAAGCAAATGAGCCAGAGGGCTCTGCTCCAGCTTCCATAGCCTGGCAACTGGTAGAAGAGAGCAAAGCAAACACAGCTGTTCCCCATGTAAGCACAGCCAGGGATGGATGCTTTTGGGTGCCAGGGGGAATTAATAAAGCTTGTCATGTCTAATTAATATTTAATGCCTAGGCTCCTTAGGCCTGGACTCCTTGCTAAGGATTTTGAAGTAACTCGGAGGAATAGAGGAAACCTGGGGGCTAGTTTGTACCTACCCCAGGGTATGTGGAGGTGTGCTATGGACCATGCACCTATTCAGGAGAAATAATACAGTGGCTCTTTGCTCAGGGCAACACACAAAATAACTACATGAATAACTGGTAAGGCTCTGCAGATGCAGTGGCCACTTCAATCACACTTGAAGTGTGCAGAATTAATGTAATTACACATACTGATCTGTGTGACTATTTGCTGGGCCAAACTTCAGTGGAAGTGGAAACAGCTAGAAAATCAAGTTCTGCCAGGTGTAAAGTTATACAAAAGAATGCTGCAGAAGGCTGCGTCCCAGGTTGCCTGGTGGGATGTTATGATCTTAGTCTGACAATAAATGCTGTCTTACCTCTAGGACGTATGTGTTAATACCGAGGAGAAGATCAACTTAGAAGGAGAAACCTGCAGCTACCACTTTGCAATGAATGGAAAGTCCTATCAGGTTATTATAAAGCACTTCTACAGCTTGTTGCCAAAAGTTCAGAGGAAACAAAGCACTCAGTAGCCCTCCCTGTTTTATAAAGTGGCAGTGGTGTTCCAGCTGGAGAAAGGTATTTTTCTGTCAGCTTCTGTAGTGTTGTCACTTCATGTTTTGACAACTCTGGGCAGCCTCCCACTATGCCTCAGGTTTAACAGAAACAGCTTGTTTTCAGCATCTTCTAAGACCTAAAATGACAGGGGTGACTGTGGTGCTGTGAGCAGGTGCGCAGTGGAGTCACTCCTTGGTCACCTTCTCAATTTCAGTCTAATTAAAAACATCAGCCTCATTCCTGTGTGCTGGTACCGTAGCTAGCAATGGCCTCTGCTCAGCAGGGGCACCAGGAACATGAAATACTCACATCTAGCAGCAGAAATCTTCAACTTCTGTCACCTAGTCCATAGAATAGCTGGGAGGTCTGGGAGGTCTGATCTTGCCTCAGTGAAGCAATGGAGGCACAAATGCCTACCCAAGGCAGACCGTTGCTCTTTTTTTGCAGATCCTGGTGAATGTGACTGTCTTTGCTAGGATGTCTCCTGGTCAGAAGTCCAGCCTCGTTGAAGAGTTTCAGAAACTCAAGTAAGGTTCTCTTTTATTCTCTTATTGAACCAAATCAATAACGTTTTCTCTGAAGTGTGATTGTCCCAGCTAGCACTGCTTCAGGCTCGTCCTTCCGACCTTCATTTCCTCCATACACAATCCCTGTTTGCAACCTTCGTGGCCGCCTTCCACCCAGTTTTCCTACAGGGATCCCTCTCATCTGGAGAACTTGAACCCCTCGTCCAGACTTAGCCACTGCTTCTTGCTGGTGCAGCACAGAAAGCAGCATGAAATCAGGCTGACACAAAAATACCAAGTCAGACCCAAATATGTCCAAATAGCCCCCACCCCCAGTAACTCAATGACTGCGTACCCCAATGACCCCAATGACTGCGGGGTACGTAGGTTCTCATCTTCCATTCTTGTGAAATTTCACCTTTTTCAGCCTAAGGAAGGCTGTGACAAGAGGCTGCCCAACAGCACTTGTCACAAGCATTTTCCCACAGGCATGTCCCCCATTGCCCATGGGGGACAATCGGTCAGTGTGTCATTGCAAAATACTATCTACGTACTTTCTTTTTTATATTAACATAGATGATAATAGATAATTATTGATTTGATTTCCGC
>VXBW01006433.1:625786-637003 GCA_013400375.1 Thinocorus orbignyianus
ATAGGGGCAAGGGACTTTTCCTTACACATTTGTTCAAATTTACAATTGTAAATCATTATTTTATTTATTATATTACTATAATAAATTTTATAATATAATTTTTTAATAATGCATTAGCTTGCTTTGTAGATGTTGTCTATAGCCTACATCTGAGCACTAAACCAGAGGTGACAAGACCAGGTGACAGAGAGCTCATAAGACAGCAATAAAAGAAAAATGAACAGGAGATTGAAAGGAATAGGAAGAGGATAAAATAGTGATTTAAAGAGTTCAGGAGACTGTTTAACAGGAGAGGAATGCACAAACTCCAGAGTGGGAAACAGCACACAGCGTAGTTCAAAGGATTGTCACTAGGTATAACGGGATTAAACAAACAAAAGAAATATTTAAGCCCCAGGGAAGGGAAGACACCTGGAAAATGAGATCAGCTTGGCCACAGAATAGGGGAAGATCAATTGCAAAAGACACTTGAAGCAACACTTGTAAAGCACCACTAAACATACTGTGTGGGGTGGGTTTCTCTCCATCTCATTTTACTCCTGTGGCTTTCAGGCTTTGAAAATGGCTTATGCAGGGATATCCCTGTCAGAGCAGGAGACATCCATGGCCTCGTCCTTCACCTCCCAAATCCTCACATCCAATGTGTGCCAGAGCTGATCAGGTGAGTTTGCTGGGTGTCTCAGGGAGCTGCTGCCTGACCTGACCTCAGGGAATGGTGTCATGAGTGGGCATATGCTACCCTCAGAGATGCTGCTAAACCAAACCTAATTCCTCAGGAACTATATGAAATAGAGCAGGTTTTTTGAATGTTTTTTGATCCTCAAATTCCAGCACTGGGAGGTTTTTTTCTGCTTTTAGGAAAGCATTGGCCATGATGGCTGACGTTTTTGGAACAGGTACAGCAGGATAGAGGCACGAAAGGGCAGGTATAACAGTGACCACAGACTAAAATTTCTTGCCATTACACTAAGATATTGATATCCACATGCTGAACATAGTCATGGAGCAGCTAGTAATAAGGCCATTTAACCAAATGTATGCAAAGACAATTACTGTTTGTGTAGAAATGTGCTTGATTCCCAGAACTGTTGAGCAAACTAGTAATAAAAAAGCAATAGCAGTTTAATCCAGGTATTAAAATTATAGCTGCAGAATAAAACCAAAGAAACAAAACACTGCAGATGAAGGGTAATTAAGCAGCTCTGCAGTATCTTAAGGCCAAAATATTTGTCTATGGAATTTGAGCTGGTTTATATTCTTCTTGGAGATCCTAAACAAAAGGAGTTGCCCTCCCAAGAAGAAGAAACCATCTATAGCTCTAAACCTCGAGTGCTGTAGCTGTAAGGCTGGTGGTTTTACCTGTTTTGTGCTTTGAGCAGGGAAGGTCGAGCTGCTTTGGTTGCTTCCTTTGCTGTGGTTAAATACCTGACCCTTTATGGCCTGATTCAGTTTGTCGGTACTGCCCTGCTCTTTTGGGTAAGTGTTTCATGCCAATCTTTTATCATGCACTGTGCTCACCATCGGTTTTTATCTTAAGTAGTATTTATTACTCAGCAGGGAAGAAAAGGCATACAGGGCTTCAAGGAATGACAAAGATGTGAAAAGCTGTATAATTAAAAACAGGGAGTACATTGGTTGTACAGACCACCCCCCCCCCCCAGCAAAAGCCCATTGATAAAACTTCATCTCCTCTGAAAGAAGAAGAGGAATTAGAAAGGGATTGAGTCCTGCCTAGTTGGGTGGTGGAGGCCCAGGAGCAGGACTTGCTGTAAAATCAGTACTTTGGGAGAGCAGCTGCCTCTCTCTGCTGGGAAAAAGGCTTGAAAAATAGGTGAGTGTCTCAGACAGATGAATGAAGGTAGTTAAGGGAGAATTACCATTGTGTATCATCAGTATGTTAAGAATCCTCAACACATGGAAAGGAAAATAGCGAAGGAAATTCACATGTGGATTTACTCTGGGCCATCTCTCTTGCCTCAGCTCATGTGCATTTTCTGTGCACAGTGCTGCAGAGGACAAAGGGCAAGAAGCAAACTGAGTGGCTCTGAATCCGCAAGGCACAGCCTGGTGGCAAACAGGGAGCGCTTGTGGGTCTCTACACGGTGATAGCTTCCTCAGCCATTAGTTTGGGCACACCAAATTTGTCCATGTCCCCACCACCCAAAGACATTTCAAACCTGGCACAAAGTGAAACTCTGGCTGTCATTGCTTTTACTGTGCGCTGGGAGGGTGTGACCTGATTTAAGTGGACCAAAGGGCATTGGTATCTGCTGGAAGGGTGGAAAAATATTCAAGTGTCACATTCAAGTGCTGGGTTGCCCACAAGTGCTATAACTTAGCAAGAGATTCTGAGGGACCTGGCTGACACCTGGCAACCTGGGCTTACTAGTCCTCATGGGGCTGCTGTTGCTGGCATGACGCTGGTCTGAAATAGCATTGGATGCTGCAGTTTGTATCATCAAATTTGACTTTGGTTCTCAGGTGCTGCCTTTGTTTTTGTTCCAGCAACTGCAGATCTTTGGGATTCACCAGTATTTGATACAAGAGGTTGTCATTACCCTTTTGGTTTGCCTAACAAGTAAGCCACTCAGGGAAACAAGCTGTGTCTGTTTGAGAGTCTGAGTCTAGATAGTTGAATTCATCTCCCAATAAAATTTAAAATGAGGAGCCAAGTTCTGCTGTCAGTAACATCATAACCATTGATGCTAGAGCAATTCCCAGGGCTATCCTCCTCCAGGCTATGTGTGTACTCGGCAGAGTGCTGCCAAGGCAATATAAAGTTGCGGTAGACGCCACACTCAAATCTAAAGGGTCAGCCTGAGGACTAACACATGCATGTTTTTTCCAACGCCTCCTCTGAAGCACATCTGGAAATGCAGGACAAGTAGTGGTGCCAGGCCATGGAGCTGTGGTGGGTTGGCAGGGGGTGGCCAACCTCCTTCCCTCCTTCTCTCCCTCTGCTGCCCTCTCCCAGGGTCTGGCAGCATAGAACCCCCAGGAAACAATATTATATACCATATATTCATATGTATCTATTAATGGCCAGCACATTATCATGCAGAACTGAAGCAGCAGGGCAGGAGCCCCAGCCAGGTGTTTCAGTGGGGATACTCAAGGATACCAGGGCTCAGCTGGGGCCATTTCCCTGTGGCTGCACGGATGTATCACAGGGCAAGCATGCCAGAGTGATGTATAGACAGCTGGAGCACACATCTTGAGTGCTGCTATCATTGCCTCCAAACCAGAAAATGAAGCTGTTTTGTTTTTTGTTTGTTTTTGTTTTAAAAACCTTTGGGTTTTACTCCTGTGGGCGACATCTGGTTATAGTGGGCTGGGTCAGAGAGGAAAGGGAATTGCTGTTTGCAACTTACTGTTGCTGGAGAAGGCAGGAACAAAATGCTGGGTGTTACCTTACAGACATTGCTCTCCAGGGAACTACACCATGTCCCCCACCAGCCCAGCAGGAAACAATACCATCAGCAGTGCCCAGAGCAGTGTCCTCGGTTATGAAGACACTACACTGTGGCCAGTGTCATCTATCAAGTGCATCATTGTGACTTTCATCTTTTCCAAGGGAAAGTCCTTCCGGAAGCCCATCTACACCAACTGTGAGTAGAGCTGAAGTAACATATGCTCCACAGACTCTTGTTCCTGCCCCAAAATAACCCTGGCAGTAGAGGCTGCTAGGGAATGGATGCTGTGGATTTTTCTCTACCCACACTTGTGGCTGGCGTGTCAAGTAGCTGCTGGTGTATGTGACCTCCTACTTCTCCATGTCTAAAAAAGCTCAGTGAGCAGTGCTTGTGTTAGCTTCTTCCTGAAGGTAAGAAGCAGCAGAGCTGAAAAAAGGAGATTGCATCTTGTTTTGCAAAATGTGTATTTTCCAGAAGATTATAAGCTGGATTTAGAGCAGAACTGTGTATTACTTTGAATACAGAGAGCATATGAGGATCAGATATATTTGTTTCAAAATACAGACATTAGAAGAGTTCCTCTGAGATTCACAGTCTTACCTTGCCTGACTTCCATTTCTAGAGATGAGAAAGAAAAGTCTGTGATAATATCACTGTTAAGATCCTCTCACAATAACCTTTCTTTTTTTTGCTTGAGTTTTGTTGAGATGATTTAGCTCTTCTAGCTACCAGTTGACTGACAGCTCCTTTACAATTGCAGCTCATAGATGTGGCCAGGACTCTGCTTCACCTCAGGAGAACTGATTTTGTTAGATATTTTGTTAAAAGGCAGGTCTCAAACCCATGTCACAGAGCACTGATCACCTGCAGAATACAGGTGAGACCAGAAAGAAGCTGCCCTGCAAGCAGCCAGGCTGAGACAGGACAGAGGGCTCTGTCAGCTCACAAATCTGCACACACTTCTCTCTGTTTCATCCCTGTTTGGGAGCAATCCCTAGGAGGAAGCAAAGGGCAATTCCCTTGGTTTTGCCACCCACTCAAGCCCCCTCCCCTTTCCTGCCTGGCAGTGAGAGGGTTGTCAGGAGGCCATTGGGAGCTGCTGACCCAATTGACCAGCTGGTTTTAAGATGCTTAGCTCCTGGTGATTGCCAGGAGTTTGGCACCTCTGAACATCAGAGCCATTTGCCATCACTCTGTGGCCTCCTGCTCCTTTGGAAGGGGATGCAAAGCCGGACAAATTCTTTCCTGTGGAAGGCACAGGTATAGCCCACTTTTGCACCCTGTCATTGCAGAAGGCCCTGCTCCCCCCCGGCAGGTCAATCTATGAGAGCAAGCAGCCTCCTCTACTGCCTGCCTGTGTGTGGCTGAGCATGTGGAGGAGCGAGGGTAGGAGAAGGGATGCTGGTGTGGCTCACAGCAGTGCCCTTTTGAGGCAGTTTTCTGTGGTTGTATAAGAATCAGAATGTGCCAAATCCCTTGTGCAAGTAAAACCAGCGTATGTGGTGAGCTTTGCAGCAGGCTGCTGGGGAATAGCTCCTCTAGTTTCAATTCCACAACTCTTCTTTTTTGGGGGAAGGCATTTTACATGATGGCAGTTTTGCACTAGCATTTGGGGCTCCTGTCAGCATATTTGCAGAGTTTGGTGACAAACCTACCTCATTCCCAGGGCCACAAATGCTTTTCTTTCCCTAGAAGTGTTTTCAGTCCTCCTGGCCTTCCTGCTTGCAATCTGCCTCTTCCTCTTCTTTGCTGACATTGATGCTGTCTACAGTGGCATGGAGGTAAGTGCAAACAGATTGTGCAGTTCCTTTTCGTGCCACATACTTTGCTGGCCCTTTACCTAAGCGTACAGAGCAGAAGCTGAGGGAGCCAGGGTTGTTTGGCCTGGAGAAGAGAAGGCTTTGGGGAGATCTTAGAGCAGCCTTCTTGTGTCTGAAGGGAGCCTACAGGAGAGCTGGAGAGGGACTCTTTGTCAGGAAGTGCAGTGACAGGACAAGGGGTAATGGTTTTAAATTGGAAAAGGGGAGATTTAGAGTAGATATTAGGAAGAAATTCTTTGCTGTGAGGGTGGTGAGGCACTGGAACAGGTTGCCCCGAGAAGTTGTGGCTGCCCCATCCCTGGAAGTGTTCAAGACCAGGCTGGATGGGGCTTTGAGAAACCTGCTCTAGTGGGAGGTGTCCCTGGCCATAGCAGGGGGGTTGGAATGCGATGATTTTTAAGGTCGCTTCCAACTCTAACCATTCTATGAGCTACAGCTATGGTCATCTTGGAAAAATGAATGTGCTGATCCAATGCTGACTCAGCAGCTCCTTCAAAACTTCTCTAACATCCTTCTGAGAAGGGCTTGATTAATGAGGTAGTCCTCTTTGCCTCTAAAGGGTGGCAACAAGGAGAGGAAAAAGAGCTTTTGCTTGCTGAGCTTTTCTTCTGAACAGAAAAGCACAATGGGGTGGATTGTGGTTTTGCATGTGGTTTTGCAGCTGCCTCCAGCTGTGCTGCCCAAGGCTAGGAGTGGCCCAGCCCTGCAGCTGGTCACTTGCATCCTGCATGGGATTGATTCAGGTGGAGGCCTAGCATCATTGTGGGCACACACAGAGTGAGATGAGCCACAGGCTGGGCATCAGCTGCAGCTCCCCAGAAGTATTTGGGTACTGGATCCTGCCCCAGGCACCTGATCTGCTGGTTTCAGCAATAGCTTAAGTAGCTGAGATGAGTTAGGCATCTCCATGCCATGGGGAATCTGGCATCAAACCTTGCAAGATCTCTGTGACAAGGAATTACTGTCACTTCCTACTGCCTCCTCCCTGGAGGCCACTGGGAAAATGTTAGTCAGCTTCTCAAATCATTAGGAACAGATGCAAATCTTGGCAAGGCATTTAAACCTAATTGCTGTTCGTTTATTTTCCAACAGTTTCTTTGCACTCCTGTGATCTGGAGAGTTTACATCCTACTGGTGCTCATGGTCACCTTCTGTGTATCTTTTTTTACAGAGGTGAGTGCAGGAGCGAACAGGAACAGCATCTGTCTGGGTCTTTCTATCCCTGTTTGCATCAATGCTCTCCTCCCGCAGAAGCATAAACCCTCTGACCTTTTTTTTTTTCTTTTTTTTTTTTTTCCCCCCCATAAGACTCAATCTGCGTAAATCAAATCCATTTTATGCAGCATCAGAGATTATTTAGACCACAACTCTTAAGCTGAGAGGGAGCTGAAGTGCAGCTTCCTGGGAGGAGCTGCTGCCCTGGCTCGCAGGGCACCAGACCGCAGCACGGGTCAGACACTTGGCACTGATTTTAAAACAACTGCTTTCCCCTTGCCCTACAACCCATCTGGCCAGAGACTGTGCTGGCTTTGCAGTTGGATGTTGCAGTAACGACTAAGCCCTAAAGCATTGTGTGGGTCAGGGCTGGCTGTGTCACCCCCAGGGTGACTGTCCCCTGCTAGGGGCAGCAGTGCCCAGCTATCCCACAGCCTGTGGAGGAAAAACATGCCCCCTGATGATCCCCTTCAGTCAAACAGACCAAGGTAAGTACTGTCCTGATAGAACCAAGCAGAGCTTTCCTGTGGATGAGGACAGTGGCTTCTGGCAGCTGAGTCACTGAAGGGGAGGGCACACGCCAGCACCCAGTGCTGTGCTCCCCCTGGGGCTCAGGGGTCACACCTGTAGCCAAGGGATGGTGTTTGTCCTCAAGTGGTCCTTCCTCCCACTGAAGGGCAGCCGCACTGACCCTGGGCTGTGTCACTCCACAGGACGTTATCCTCTGGCTGCTGCTTAAAGCCTGGTTTGGGTACCAGTCGAAGAGCCAGTACTGAAAATGGCAGAGGATGCTGCAGAGGGATCCCAACTGGCCTCCCATAAACACAAAAGACTTTGCAGTGAAAAGCACAGATGGGATTTACATTAACCCCACCCACGAACACAGCAACGAGGACTAGGTGAGACCCTGCAGCTGGGTGTGGGTCTGCGCAGTGATGGCAGCTTCCTGACACGCACTGACCAGCCCATGTTTTCATCCCTTGATGTGCACCAGAGTCAGATGCTTGAAATCCCTCCACAAACCCAGCCATTCAGGGGCAGGCTGGGCCTATGCTGGCCCTGTCCCAGAGCACAGGCAAGGATTGTTCTCTCAGCTGCTGGTAAAATAACAACCTTGACTCTACTCCACAGCCACAACAGATGCTGGGCCTTGCCAACATCTACAAAGGCTCAAAAATACTGAATACAGTGAAGCCATGGCTTCTGCTGCTCCACATCACACTCTCACTTCATGTTTCTGCCACTGCTCCACCAAATCCTGTCAATGTATCCACCAGGCTTGGTGAGAGGGTGATCCAAAATAAGTGACCTAATCTTGACCGCACAGAATAGCACGCGTACAATTGCAAAATCCTGCATTAAATTAAATGCTGCAGCTTCCAAGAACTACAAGAAAGTTCACCAGATGAAGTAATACTTATTTTCTTGCATCCTGGAGAAAATTACAGATGTGAGAGGGCACATACGCTGCCTTTGCCCTGCTCACCCTTGCCAGTTCTTGCAGACACAAGACTCTGAGTAAAAGAAAGATTAAAGCTCGAGGACCAGGCTGGGAAAACCGGTGGATGCACAGCTGCTGTACACCCCCCACCCCCCCCACACACACACATCCCCTCTGTCTGTGCTCTGCTGCTGCCAGGTCCTGCCTGAGATTTGGTGTCACGAGGCAAAAAGCAGGGCTAAGCCTTAGGGTCCTGCTGCAACTGGGTCATGTGAAGAAGCCAGGGTTCTGACGTGCTCCAGCACACAGCTGTCAGACACATACAAGAAGCTGAGACCCTCTGTACCCGCTCTTCCCTCTTCAAATTGTTCAACCACCTAATTAGTTTAGCCAAGAAAGAACTTTTGGTTATGTTTTCAGGAAACAAAAACAAGAGTTTCAGGTTCTGTTTTATTACAATACATTTTCCCATGCTAAAAAGAAGAAATTTATTCAAATGTAATAACAGAGGGCACTACAGAATACGACCAGAAGTCTTGGCTTTGTTATTTCAAACACTGAAACAACTGATGTTTAATAAAAGCTTCTGATCCCGTTATGTACATGTTAAGAGCAGACAAAAGTAGCAAGCCTCTTACAGACACTCTTTTGCTCTCATCTCTTCTTTCAGTCCAGGCAGTTGCCTATGGTGAGAGCAACACAGGATTTAATTCCTTACACGTGATTCCAAATGTCCAAGCCAGATATTCCTGCTAGAGAACAATAAACCACGCTTTTCCAAAACTGTTTTCTTCTAAGACAACACGTGTGCCAGTTTTGTGACAAGAAAATAGTGGGGCTCCACAGAACTGGAGATAGGGCATAGGTGCTGCACGGCTCATTCTCCGGGTACGTCCACCACAGCACTGCTGAGACTGTGGCTTGAGTAAGATTGATCTTCTGCTGGGGCTACAAACTGCTTAAACTCAGCTTCTGGTCACTGAGGAGCCAATGGCCTGAGCTGCAGGGCAATCATGCCTGCCTTTGCAATCCATGGTGGTCTTTATTTAAATCTCACTGCTTTAGCAGCCCAAGGAGCTGATTCATAAAATGAATGGGTTGGAAGGGACCTTAAAGATGATCTCGTAAGCTTGGTCAGGTCCAATAACGACAATTACTGTGCTTACAGGGATGAAGGGGGAGATTTCAGTGGTGCAATGGTCCCAACTTGGAACAAACAGCTGGGTTTTTGTCAGATTCCCCTAGACCAGGGTTCTGCTGCTCCCAAAGGGGTCAGAGGAACCAGAGAAAGGGATGGTTTGCAGGCAGAAGAAAACTGAGCAAAACATTGTCATGCTGAAATCAGAGCCCTCATTTAAAACACTGAGGAATAAAGCCTGTAAGACCTGCCCTTCCTTCCTGCCCCCCACCCTTGCTGGAGCAGCTCAGTTTAGGCACGGCAGGCACAGGCTCCGACACAGAGTATGTGGCTTGTCTGCCCTTCCACAAGCCTGGGAACCCACGGTTTTCCACTTGCACAGGCTCTCAGCTGGACGACACACAATAAACCCTCAGCAACGCCTTTTTTAAAAAACTGAAAGTAGTGTAGAAACAAAAATGTTTTTTCACACAGGTTAAAATAGGTTATTCACAGAAAGAGCCCACAGGACGTAGTGGATAAAAAACAGGGTGTGTGCAGAAAACCTGCACCAGCCCTCAGCAGAGCACTGGGGTGTGAGGATGGAGAATTTCCTTCCAAGTGCTCCCAGACTACCACAAAAACCACCACAGGCAATGAAATAAATGCAGATGTAGCAAACAGGCTAGTGCTGCTCTCAGCAAGTGCCACACAGTTGTTAGTAAGCCTTGGGGGCAGCGGCAGCCACAAACTGTCCTGGGTCCCACCCTGGCCAGGGCCTCCCTGCCCTGCTCCAAGCTTGTCCTGGCAGCCCATCAGTACTGTCTCTCTCTGGATCTGCTCCGGAGCAAGCCCAGCAAGGAGAAGGCACCAGCGGCAGCTGTTGCAAACCCAATGGCACTGATGGCTCGCCTGGCCTGCAAAGGGAAAGCAAAACACAGGTTGGAAACCTGAGGGGTTGGGTTGGATTTGTTTTTGTGGTTTTTTTTTACCCCAGGCATGCTATTTGAGAGCAGGCAGAAATAATGAAGGCAATTAAGTGAATGAGAGATACCTGGCCCATAAGCAGAAGGGGTAACACCCAGGTTTTTACCCTTAGGCTCCCTTCAGTGAGAGGGGACTGTAAGGGTGTAAAGAGACCATATAGTGAACTTCTTGGTCCAGGGTCTCCAGCGAGGCTAGAGGCTGTGACAGTTTGGACACTGTGCTTGGGGTTCTGCTGTCCCCATGCAGTTCACGTGCTGTGCCCTGGTCCAGAGGCTGACACAGCGCAGCAAGGAGGAGCACTGTGAGGCATTGCAGGGGCTTAGTCCATGTTACTCACCTGGTCTGAGACCCCCTCACCATAGCGTAGCAGCGTCACGAAGTGCTCGCAGTTGCTGCTGACCAGGTCGTAGGACACCTCCTGGTCGATGAGGTACTCGGCGCGCTGGATGATCTCCCTCACCGGCAGGGGAGCATAGGTGCCATCGTACTTGTTGTTGATGCGGTAAGTGTCGTTTCCCACCACATCCTTCAGAAGCTGCATCTTCACCCGTGCCCTTCTGCTGAACACTGACTTGGCACTTGAGAAGGTGGCTGGGGGCCCTTCCTCTGGAGAAGGCAGGGATGGGATAAGCTAGGTAGGCCCTGCCTGGCCAGCTCTTGGAAACACTGTCTACACACACAGAGGATCCCTCCCATCAGCCCACAGAGGTAGAAAGGGCTCCCAGGTCACCCCAAAGACCCTTCTGCGCTTTGGTGGGCTGCATCAGCTTACCTACAGGTGCCACATTGATGATGTACCCATCCCCCAGGTAGAGGGCCCAGTGCTGGTAAGCCGGTCGAAAGATCTCGATCAGGTCCCCGGGCTGGGGGTCGCCAAGGTGGGTGGCGCTGAAGCTCTCAATAGCTGCCATCTCAAGAGCCTGAGGTCAGGACATGCCCCTCTTGCCGGGCAGGCTCAACGCAAAGCACGGGTGGCAAGTGGCATCTGCTAGGGGAGGCAGGGAGACCATTAGGGCCTGGCGCCGGCACCCCCGTACGGCATGTAAGCCCTGTCAAGTGACACCCAGCTGCTGCTAGTGGTCCCTCCTCCATGCAGGGCCCGGCTGGGGGTGCCACACCGTGCCTGCCAGCGAACCCCTGCCCAAGGGTACAAAACGAAATTGCTGCCCGTCCCGCCACGGGTGAAACCATCACGGGCGGGCACCCAGCTGGCAGCGCCCGTCC
>VXBW01006433.1:640546-662956 GCA_013400375.1 Thinocorus orbignyianus
GGGTAAGGTGATCTTGTGAAAACCTGCCTGGAAAGCTGTAATTAATTCTGACCTCATCAGTCTATGGTTTGTGGATCTACCAAAGGTGCATGTGTGATGGTGTGCAGCATGCTTGTACTGGCAAATTCTGGCTGGACTCTGGGTGTTTCAAACAGCCTCTGAAGACAGCACAGTCTCTAATGGGATCTAGAACATATTTCAATTTGGGTTTATAACATGAGATTTTAGATGAACAATTTCAAAGGTTTTCAGCAAATGCAATGGTTTATTAATTATTATTTCTTCTCAAAGTACTAGAAATACAATTAAAATAGGAGAGCAGAAAGTAATACAAATGAATTGGAAAATATTGCTAACTATAGGTTATTTCAGTGTTCATTTTGATCAAATGCGGCGTTCACAATGAAGCCGTAATCCTTCTCACGTGCTGTGTCAACCCAGGCCTGTCTGAAAGAAGAATGCCTTGATATCTCAGCTGTAGCCGTCTTCCCGGTCCTTCTGTACAATGGGAGAAAAGAAAGAACAACCACTTTAAATGTCTGTTGTTATCTGTAGTGAAAGGTCAAACAACAGTGCGAGCATGAATGATGTCAGGTTTTGGAGAAGCCCAAGTTTTGTGGTAGAGACTTATATGCCCCGTATAAAGGAAATGGCATATGTTCTTTTCTGAGAAAAATCTAAGTTTTCCCTTGCATCCTTCCAAGCAAGATCCTGAATACTGTGGTTCCTTCCTGACCCTGTAGGTCTGTGGCTAATGGGAGTTTTGAGGTTTACAGATGCTAAAAGGGGTGTATGTGTCTTAACTCTGCTGAATGTAGCAAAACAGGGAAAAGCCTTACCTGCAGGCGTACACTGCAGCGGAAACGAGAATGACGATAACAATTACGCCTACCACAACTCCAATAATGACGGCATTTGTAGGGCTTTTAGACTCCGCTGCAGGCTGTTCAACTGAAAAAGAAATAAGAGCCCAGTCAGGGAAAGGTAGCCATACTGCAAACACAATTTTTTTTTTGTTTTCCTTAACCATTGCCTCTTTGCTTGGTTTATACTGTGTTCTCTGATCAATGTGGCTTTCTGGACTGGTTTCAGACCCAGGTCCTGCATGCTCTGCAGACCCCTGCTGTCCTGCTTTCTGGCATCTCTCCACTGGTGGATCTGACCCCTTCTTTCTGCTTGGATCACCACAGGCTTTTACCCACTGAGTTACCAATTTACAGGATGGAAATGAAGAGCAAGCTCAATCTTCTACACACTGACATTCATTTTTGAAAGTGGTGTGTAATGCAGACAATGAAATCCAAAATAGTTTCATTACCTGCCCTTTCATCCGTGCAGTTTGTTCCTGTGTACAGTTCTGAACACTCACATGCGTAAGAGTTGCCATTGTTAGTTACAGAGCAAATTCCATCATTCTTACAAGGATCTGGCATACATGGCCCACCTAGCAAAAAAAAAAAAAAANAAAAAAAAATCTTCAGACTTTCTGAGAACCCAACCCTGAGAGAACTGTTCTTGCTTAGATTATGCTGATTCCTAATGCTAGATACTCCCTGTATTTTAAGACACATTACTTGTACTTGACAACAGGAATAAGGGGAAGCAACACTGTGTCTATGTTTAAACATCAGAGCAAGATCCCTGGTATGCTTTTCTTCTGTACACACCCTGTTGCAACTATCCCCAACCCAGTGGTCTCCTAAAGCAGTAAATTGATACTTCTTAGCATCAAAGACAATGTGATAGCGGTTGACTCACTCCTGAAGCATCCACGACTGTAGTTTGAAATGCCACAGATTTCATCAGATCCACACACTATGTCAGAGCAGAAGACAGTGGAGCTTTCTGTGCACTGGCACGTCTGAGAGCAGTCATCAGTGGTGAATGTCTCTCCAATCTGGAAGACAACAGTTAAATGTTAAAAAATATCAAACTAAATCAGCCAGAAAAGCTATGAGTGGAGCCCTGGGGCCCCCTGCTATTCTCTGTGACACCCTCCTGATGAATGGCAACAGGGCAGAATTTTTATTTTTCTTTTTGGTAATTTGTAGAAAAAAGAAAGCAAGCAGTTTACTAATCCAGTTCTTTCAAACTCAAGGATGGCTGAAGAAAGAAGGCAAAAGAGTATGGGATATGAGATCCTAGCCTCAGGTGGACTACATGTGTGACCAACAAGCCCTTAACTGTTGCTGGAGATAAGAGAGAGTGGCAGGTACAACATATGATGCCTGAAAGGCCATGTGCCTTTTTTCTGGCAAGTGCACCCTGTGTTTATAGCAAGTGTCTGCCTCCCCCCATAAAACAATCTTTACTCGCTTAGGCCTTTTCTGTACCAAATCTCTAGTGTTTCCACAGAAATCGATGAGAATATGAAGCTGTTCTATCCTACAGTGACAATGGAAGATTCTCCACATTCCTCAGAATCCAGCCTTGCCTAGGGCTCTCTTCACATCATAGCCAGTTCTCAACCCTACCCACACCACTCTTCACAGAGAGGATAGAGACTACAGCAATTGACAGAATCTCTCTGTAACTGGTCTGTTGTAAACTTTACAGTGTATGAGGCTATTATTTATCGTAACTGAGGTGAAGAATTAACATGGAGGTCAGAGTGTAACCGTATACTTTCTCTAAGTGTCTGCCTTGAGTGTTTTGGCAGGCAGAGTTTCAGAGACAGACCAGGTGATCTACTCTACCCTTTCCTGCAGAGACCAGAATTATATTAAGCAATTGCTCTTGGTTTCTAATGCAAAATTATTTTTTGCGGAGAATGAGGAGATTGTCAAAATAATTAGCAGAAGAAAATATTGTTTGGTGCTGCGGGAGCTGTCTGACCCACAGGAAGACTGTACCTCGTAGTATTTGTTAAGGTACGTGCAGCCACATTGTCTGTAAGGCACGCACTCAGTACCACTAAGAACAAAGCCAGGGAGACATTCACAGCCTTCAACGCAAGGTGATTCGCACTCCGAGGGGCTGGTCAAGTCGTTGCAGGATGCTGGGCAGGCAGACGTGCATGAGCTGTAGTTGCTGTTGGCAGGACATGACATAGCTGTAAAAATAGGGAGAGTCCAGTTATAGCAGGCTGCTGTCCATTTCTTTCTTACGCAATGCCCTTTGATATCCAGAGGATGTTACCATTTTATAGGAGGCAATATGATGAACACATGTGCACAGAGATGTGCACACGTGTATAATAGTACTGAAACTCTAAGTAAAGCACTCCAAAAGTTGGAAATGGATCCTCAAAGCTATTTGTTTGCTACACTCGCATTCCTGGTACTTGCTGATCTCAAATAACTTCTCACATGTTCAGGACAGCCATCTCTGCAAGTGCCAGAGCTGCATCACAACTCTGGGAACTGTGTTTTACCAGGAATACAAAGCCATCTAACCATGGGTGATGCAGGGGAAGTATGGTTTACTGAATCTTCCAATTAGGAAAAAAAAAAAATGGAAAAGAAAGTTTGAGCATTTTTTTACTCTGAAAAGTTTTGGAGGTTTTAGCTGTGTCTTTTTCTATCTTGAAATTTCACAGGGAAAAAAAAAAAAGGGGGAACTAGTAGCTTTTGTAGATTTAAAAAGAGATTGAAATGAAATGTTTTGCCCACTTGGGAACGGGGACATTTTTTTTCCTCTCACAAAACTTCTGGCAACAGAGGAGCTGACCTAAGCTGACCGCTCACTTTCCTAAATAGCTTTCTAAGTGGGGATCTAAATGCAGAAGTCTGCATAGAAGAAAGGCCAGAAGAGTGAGTGTGCAGGCTAAACTGTGAACAGTGATTGAAGGATTGAAGTGTGAATTAACATGCTTTTACCCCCCAAGAATCTTTGTTACATGGTACGTCTAGAAAAAGGCTCATATTTTGAGAGCCCTTTAGGTAGAAATCATAATTTCTGGTTCTTTCTGTGCTTACCACAAACTGTCTTTTGCCTCCAGCCTTCCATACTGACTCCTTCCTGCTGACAAGCCAGCACATATTCCTCCAGACTGCGGCATAAGGTAGCGTTATCATCTCCTTGCACACACAGGTCAAACACGCAGCTCCTGTGTGCAACATGAGAAAGCATTCATTCCTGACACCTTTGTTATTGTTTATTTTCAGCTGCTTTTCCACCTGGTTCTGAGTTACTGCCATTTTCCTATATCTTGCTAACAGGAAAGCAGAGGAATAAAAAAAAAAAAAACCCAAACCCAAGCGCAGCCACATGACTGGGAAGATCAGGTGATCTGTTGTGCAGTTGCTGCTAACATGCAAGATATTCATATATGAAAAAGCAATAAACAGGTACCTGAATGTTTGTCACAGTAAGTTATTCTTTGCTATCTGCTTCTGGTTTGAGCTAGCATGGCTGTATCTTGCTTATGGAGCAATTTTTAGTGCTGCTAAGCCTTATAGCTGGATTACACAATACTTTCAATACTTTGTTCCCCTCTCCATGTCCACATGCCTTAAATATTGACACAGAATCCTGTTTGTTTGCCAGTGCTACCTTCTCAGCTTTGCTCATTATTTGAATATCCATGGCCTGATATTCAGAGGCATTGAGATCTGAGATGAGATCTGCAAGTATGCAGCACCTCAGAAAAATCAGGCAACCACTAAGGTGGTAAACCAGACCACTCAACCCAGTTCTAGCATGACGAGAAAAGTATGTTAAGAATCATGATATTTACACTGAAGCCAGTGGTTCAGTTTATTTGGCTTAGGACAGCTTCATTCTTCTCATAGCTAAGAGGGACTTTGAAGTGGGCGTTAGCTATATTTAAACATTAGTTACAACTATATGGCTAAAGAAAACTGGCAGCTACTTGGCAATTTTGTGACCGATGGTGGATTAATGGTAATGTAGGGATGAATCAACAGATTTCATACAGCTCAAAGTTAGGTGCATAGGAATTGTATACGTAGGAGGCCAGAGCAGCCATGAAACATAGCAGGGGGAACTTTGTTGAAGATATAGGGTTAGTTACTTTTCACTAATATGTTTTTTGCCCTTCTCCATGAGAGATTCAGGAGGTGTCACTGCCAGCTGCAGCCTTCGTGCCTTATAGCACGAAGGCTACATTTTATGAAGCTAGAATTACTAAAAGGTACCTGAGCCTAGTACCAAATTCTCACTGAAGGTGAATGAGAACTGTAAGCACACTGGAAATCCCACCTTACGGGTATTATGCTTAACACTGCTGATTTATCTCTGTAGGAAAAGAGGAAAACTACTTTCTAGAGCTAACAGAAGAGTGAAACTCTAAATAATGGCCAAAGGCACTTACTATCCTCAATTCCTATTAATATCTTGGAGACTGAAGGTGCAAAGTTCTTGCCGGAACTAGTGCCAAAGCAATTTTGCAAATGGGGAGAACAACTGTCTGTGGTAGACACTTACGTGTAATAGGAATCTGGTGAGACCGTAGAATGACAATTTACGAAAGGACCTTTTGAGTCAGTCAGGATTTGACATCTAGAAGTGCTGCTTTCTTGCCCCAGCTGATTTTCATTGCAGCCTTGGAAGAGCCCTGTATCTGGTTCCTCCTCAGGCTCATTTTCAGAACTGACATCTCGTCTGAAAGTAAAGTTGTTATGAAACCATCAGTTCTCTGTACATTCGGTGTTCACGGTACTGCTCTCCAAGTAACACCACAAGAGTACTTCTGTCTTGTGATACAAATGTAAGTGTAAGCTTACTTCTCTCTCATGATTTATCCTGAACAGGAAGGAGATAGGTGAAGCAAATCAAAGATGTACTAGAACACTTCCTACTGTCTCAGAGATTTATGGATATTTGAATCAAAAATGGATAGCTGTAATTATTTCTTTGGAAATTCTGCATGACACAGGCTTCATCCAGTGTCTCCTTCATCCAATCTATTCAGTGAAACTTGAATGTTAGCCAGAATGATGTAGCTGGAATAGTCCACTGTTTCTTGGACATACGTTCACTTGCATTGAACATGTGGCTGCATGCCTCAAGCACCAGAATTCTCCCATAGTCATGGCCTCCAGAGCCTGTGCTCAACACTAGCCTACATACTGCTTTCTACTATTCTGCCAGACAAGCTTTTGCAGCCAAATTATATCCTGACAGCTAATATGATTCCATTTACTTTCTGAAAATGTTCTGTGTTGGTGGCTAAGCAACCTTGAGAGGTCTTTCAAAGCAAATTGAGAAGAAAGGAAGGAAACTTCTTTCCCTACCTGTTTCAATGTTCGGTATGGACTATGTAGCACAGAATTTGCCTGACCACAAATATTATACTCATTTATACTCAAAAGAATATCCTTACCTTTCGTGTACTGGCAGAAAACACTAGATACCCATGAAAGTAAGGAAATCACTCCCCCAGAGCCACTTCTGAGAGGAATTTTGCATTTAGCTTGATGGATTTCAAAGCAACCTTCACATTCCAGAGGAAAGGATGACACTGAACCAGAATTTGCCATCCCTCAGGCCTATTCAGCACAAGGTGATGTACTTATCTTTGCCAGGAACCATGAGCTTGGCAAAGATCTTATTCATCCCCCTGCCCTAGCAGTTGTACGGCTGTAACTCCAAAGAGGGGTACTGAACTGGAGTAATGCAGTGATAATTCAGGCCTCTTTTGGCTAGATAGAAGGACACCTTAGGGATGAGCAGAAAAAGTCCTTACACAAAGACCAAGGGAAGAAAAAAAATCTAGAAATTAGACAGTGTAGTTATTCCTGGATATTAACTATAGCTTAATTCACTCACTTGCAGTGGCTGTGCTTGCCATGGATATTAGGTAAAAAATTAAGTACCTGAGACGAGAAGTTTTTCTTTGTAGAGGAACTTTCCAGCTGTTTCCAAATTCAATCACACTCCTCACCCAAACACCTTCTGGATTGGTGAAGTCATTTCTGTATCTACCATCAAAGTCACCACACAAACCTTCCACTCTGCTTTTGTAGGTGTTGGCTAGCTTTATATCTAGGGAAGTTCGGAAGAAAAAAAAGCCATTACATAGCAATCTTTGCTGTTGAGTGTGTGGAAGAGGTGGAAAGCAGTGCTAAGTATCGCAGTTTATGATTCAGATCAGAGTTGGTCACATGACGTGGGCCTATGCATAGGATATGAACACAGCCCTGAACATACATGTTCATACATGTAGTCACAGGACTGTTTCTGTGCTCTGCAACATGGATCACAAAAAAAAGTAATTTCTTGCAGCTAATAAATTATATAACATCATGTCACCACCTGAGTGCTCTTAGTGCATACTGCTTAATGCTTTGCAACAAACTTCTCCCAGGTGAATGACGACAGGACCAGAGGAGATGGCATGAAGTTGCAGCAGAGGAGGTTTAGATTAGATTTAGGAAGAATTACTTTACTGAAAGAGTGGTCAGGCACTGGAATGGTCATCCCTGGAGGTACTTAAGAAATGTGTAGATGTGGCACTTCAGGCATGCTCTAGTGGCTGAGATTGTAGGGTGTGGGTTGTGTTTTTTTCTGTGGTTGGACTCGGTGATCTCAGAGGTTCTTTCCAACCACAACAATTCTGTAATTCTGTGAATGCACCACACGCTTTTTGCCCTTCACTTACAATCCATTTGCTCACTGAGAAACAATATCCCTATAGAACAGACCTTTTCATTCTACAGTTGGAGTTTTAGGGTATGGAATGGTGGTCATGTGTATAAATGGCCTGGCAGTTTTGCCATATACTCAGAAATAACGTGGCTATATTCTGTTGTAAATCAGAAGTAACTCTGTTTTAAACAGGGAAGGTAATATGTGTTCAATTTACATGAGCGAGTTGTGTGTATGGGATAGAAGAATCCTGATGAGAAACACTTAATAATGGGGCTGTCTGCAATAGGCTTGAAAGGAATCACGTAGAAGGATGCACTTACAACACATTTTGCTTTAATTTTTTGGAAGTTCATATCCCAAAGAATCATAGGCCCAAAGAGTAAAGTTTTCTATTTTTGCCTTGGCTTTACACCTCCTCTGGGATGAGAACATTTTTTGAGAAAGTGCATAAATATCCATATATATTGTCTTAGTGCCACTTACCTGCATTTTGAATGCCATCAAAGCTCACATACAAGCCAAAATCTGTCTCCAGGTAAATTCTTGTTATCCTCTGATATATACGAATACCTTCATGAGGACGAGCAGGGGGTCTCACTTTCACACCATCCACCTAACAGGGAAAGAATAAGTTAAAATTAGTAATATATAAGCCAAATTAAAATCTGGCTTCAGTACAGGTCAATGCTACAAATCAACGCTCCTCTTCTCTGTTTTTATGATAAATATATCAGATAATTTAACCAGGTAAAAAATTCTATCAAGTTTTTGAAAGTTAACAAAATCATATATTGAAGAAAGTGATCTGGACACAGTATTTTCATATCATCCTAAGAGATTTCTATCATTGAACTAAAAATGTATACGTGAGCTATATATGCTCTTATGCACCAACAAAGACAAAAGAAATGAAATTTTCCTAATATTATTCACACTTTGGTTTTCCCCACCACTGATAAAAATTCATATGACTTTATTGTAAGTCTTGGGATGTTTGGGATTTTATTCCTAAATCTCTATGTATTAATTTATTTGTTTGAAGTAGAACTATGTCCTTCATAGCTATAGAGAAAAAAGACTCAACATAAGTAAAAATCACATTTGTGGCTGCCCCATAGCACTACTGTAATAATATAGTTAGCTTTAATACTTTAATTCTTCAGAACAGACTTTTAATACTCTGAGGTGTTTTACTTTAGAGAGCCTTTCTTTGTGCTTTGCAGTCAGTGAGAGACTTACCAGTAGCTGCTTGTTCTGCTTGAATTTCACTGTGTGATTGTAAACATTGATCAGAATCTCTTTCAGGTAAGTAAGGTGTCGACTTAGGAAGAGGGGATAGTTTGTGCCTTCAATGCTGAACTGTGTCAGAGTATCAGGTAGGTCAGGGATGGTCTGAGCCAGAATATACGTGTATTTCCCTTGGAAATGGTGCAGGAGACCATCGAAGGTGATGTAGTGCGGATCGCCCATGACCTGGCATTTCCCAAAACCTAAAGGACAAGAGCTTCGTTACTCTCTATTCTGAATGTGCATGTGCCAGATCCCAAGCACGGATCATTTTAACATAACTTAGATATAAACTGTTGCTGCTAGCATGCAGGTCTCTTAAAGTAAATATTCACCCGAATGAATGGGAACTCAAATGGAGAGACAGAACCAGTGTGAGCCAGCTGAACTGAAGCAGAACATTAGGGTTTATGGACTTTATACAGAATAAGCTGTGCACATTGGTCCTCTGCAGAGGAATGACTGGACCACACAGGATGGCTTGCAGTGGGCTCTTAGAGGTGTTGGTTTCATAATCCTCAGTAACGTTTTGCTACAAAATTGTTGGAACATGAAATGCAATGTCTAATTTTGGCTGGCTCACTGCTGTCACACTGATTTCTTCTGAGGTTACTAAATTGATCACTGCGTTCACCAGAACTAACAATCAGATGCAGCAACTGTGTCTAAGTGTTGTCTTTGATCACCAAGCAGAGAACAAACCATTATCCCAGGACCAAGGCTCTCCATAAGACTGCTGGGGTGCTTCTGCAGTGGTATTTTGGCAACATGGAGCAGGAGGAAGATGGATTTGCATTATGCTCTTGTACTGATCATCAGTACAGTACGATCTATGCCATATTACCAAATTCTACACTTCATCAAAATTGAAGTGTAGAATTACCAGACCACAAGCTATCTCCTAAACGATCCAATTTACGCAGAGAATATGGGAACCAAGGTTCTCTGACTGGTCTACTACATGTCTTTTCAGATTTGCTCTGTCCTGGTTTTGCCTTTATTTTCCTGTTGTTGAATCAATGTGCAATGGAAAAAGCATTGCCAATGGATTCACAAACTTAGCCAAGTTTTGGTTTTACTATATGCAATGCAGATCTTTTTTTTCTATTTACTTTTTATTTAAAGTAGTCAGACTGAACTGTGAAATTTCTAGATTTAAGTAGATTTCAAACCCTTGTTCCTCTTCCCTCTACAAATTCTTTGTCTTTTACTGGAATTTTCAACTCTGAGAGCTCAGGTCTTTTTATGTTCAACAATGTGTCATCAATAGCACTGTCAGATCTACCTTCTTTCCTGTGGAAAAGAGTGGAAATGCCATGGAAGAAAGAATGGACACCAATATCTTTTCTCCTTCTCCAGCCCGCATAGTACACCAAGTGAAGACCTGCCTGCACATACCTGTTGGATTGCACTTGTGTTTTCCATTTTTGATCACGCAGGTTTCTCTAGAATCACAGCTATAGTCCTTACATGTGATGATACCATCTTTCTGACACTCGCATCTTTTGGCGCAGTGTGGAGTTATCCAGGTCTCCCCAGCCTGGATGGAAGTTGTGTTAAAAATACGTTACCAAAGTGCTCAGCTTTGCAGCGCGATAAGAGTACAATACAGTACAACCTGTCTAGTTGGCAATTCCACAACTGCTCAAAGCAAGCATAGTCTCACCAAGAGCCTGGGAGGGGGGATCTCAGTCCATTTATCTTTCTGTCTTCAACATGAGAATTTGAAGATAGCAAGACTGGGACAGACTGCTTGACTTATTCTGATCAATTGACTAGTTTAGAATATGTCCCAATTTTGGCCTCAGGTGCAAAGTGTCAAGCTCCTGCACCTCCTAATATCTGAGCCTGCAGTTTTTACTGCTCAGATGAAAAGGATTTGAAAGGTAGACCCTGACAATTTCTCTCTCTCTCTCTCTCTCTCAATCCCTCTCTCTTATTCAGGAGACCAATTTTCTACAAGATTTGCAGCCAGAGATTTGCTCTACAGACAAACTACTTACACTGTAGTAATTGTTGTCATCATCCCTGCAGCCACAATTGCTCAGAGGTACACACTTGCCATTACTGAGCACATAATTATTATCACACTCACAGCCCTCTGTGCACTCTTCTGTCTTCTCACAAAGGGAAGAGGCAAAAATGTCATTGCATGTTGATGGGCAGGTGGAGACACAGTCTGTGTAATGGCTGTTAGATGGACAGGGCAACGCTGTGTGGATGAAGAGGACAGAACCAGCGTTATTAAATACATGTAGAAAGTGCACTGCAAACACATCTGCCCGCCTGAAAGCTACAACTTGGCTTGTAAAATGGTAGTATAGCATTGCCTTTTAAACGGCTGCTTTTGATCATCAACCACGTTTGATTTTTTAAATATTTTATTTTAAAAACTAACAAAAACAAATCAGAGAACCCTCTCTGGAGTTGCCAATACAGTTCTGTTACAAGTTTGCTAGATCATTCAGATTCAGTATTACAGTTCAGCTGCAAATGGGCACCGCTACAAATGAGAATCTTTAGGGAAAATTCCTTAGAACGTTCAACCTTCCAGTGATGCCAAACGTGTATATCTAGCTTAACCACCAACATAAACACAAGCAAGAACACCAGATATGCGTTGTCAGAGTCAATGATTCACTAGCTCCATACCCTATTTTTGCCAGTGTCTAGAGATGCATAAGGGGACAGTTCAAGAAACAGGGTAGCAGGACAAAGGGTTCATTTGTCCAGTATTTTCCTCCACTTGTGGTAAGGAGGCAACTTGGAATTTCTGATGGACCTATTCAGTGTTCATATAGCTTGTCTTTTAACTAGATAATTGTTTTTTCCTCCACAACATTATGCAATAATTAATTCCACAATGTATAACTAAGTTAGGAAAAAACAGCAAAAAGAAACCCACCATGTAATCTTAACTTGTTTTTACATAATTTGTTTGTAGCTTTGTTGGATTGGTGCAGTGAGGCACATATACCGGAAACTAATCTGAGAACATGACCCTTAATAAGAAACTGGCCAAATCATCAGTTTTCATTCAAAACACAGTGAGTCGCATCAAGCCCTGTGTCCTAACACAGTATTGCCCTTTGGTTTAGTCTTTCAATTACATTATTTCTCCATTTTAGGCTCACTGCAATATTTCATGGCACTCATTGGGCTACTAAAGGCATTCTAACTCCACATTACTATCTAAAACTTCTCTAGTCCTCAGCTGTCACTGGGTTTAGCTCAACATGAGCACAGTTCAGTGCAATAATGAAGTCATAAAATCATAATAATAGAATTGCATTTTGTGAGAATTTGGGGTTGATTTTCTTTTACACAACTTTTTCATCTAATATGGCTAATACATTTTCATGCTACCAGCCATCCAAGTTTCAGTGTTTTCACTTTTAGTGTTTTCAGTTGCTTGTGCACTTACGACAGAAGGTGCTATTCCTCCACTTAATGGTGATTCCTTGATTCCTGCAGGTGTCCACGTAGAATTGAACTATGTCACAGAGAGCAGACATCATGCCATCATACCGGCACATGTCATAGATGCAGATCTGTATGAAGTCTTCAGGGTTGACTAGGTTATGACACGCTTTGAATTTGTCTGATTTTAGGACATTGCACTGGCTTTCAATGATTGGTTTACTCTCAGCAGTGCATGGAGGAACATCATCTTCTCTTAAGTCTGGTAAACAGCTGCATGAAAGCACAGACACATTTGCATTTCAGTTTCAAAGGCATATAAAAGACAGAGACTGAAACTGAGTGTTTGTGTCTTCTGAAAGGTATTAAACAAGTAACAGTAGAGACCAGAGTCTTCTTTCCGTCTATGCATGAAAGATTAGGCAGAATTAGACCTGCCCAGCAATCACCATGCTGTGTCTGACCATCATTGCTGTCGTTAATCTTGCCCCTGACTAGAAGATTGACTTCTCAGCTTTAGCTTGGACATGTCTTGTCACTGAAAACTTGTTTGGTGATCTGGACCCTTGGCTGGCCCTGGCTTCCATGCTTGGGCCTGCCCTGCTTGCCTTGCTCAGGTAGAGTGGGATGGGCCCTGGCTGGTGAGGCCACCGTTCTCTCGGCTGTGTTATCACACGTGGCTCCCTGTCCCTTGGGGAGCAGCTGGCTCTCACTATTCGTCAACACTGTTCCCCAACACCAGGTATTTCCAGTGTAAAATAAACACTGTGAACTGCCCCAAAGCCTAAATCCCCAAGTCTGTATGCAGATCAACAGAATGGCTGTGGTTTCCCTCTGGCCCATCTGGTGCTTTGCTGTGGAGATGGCTTTTTTTCTGAGCTTCAAGTTGAGGAAGAAAAGTGTCTCTCATACACCGCTTATATGTAATAAAGCAGAAACCAGTCAAAACAATTGAAGACTGTTTTCTGAATGAAAATGGAAGGTAAGAAAAGAAGTTACATTTACCCTGCATCACTGTCTTCCTCCACTTTCCAACTATTTCCGAACTGTCCAACATTGACAAGTGTACCATTGGGCAACAACAGATCATCTTCACGATCATCATTGAAGTTACCGCACATTCCCTGTACCTGCAAATGAAGAGGAACCATATTCTAAGCACAGTCTGCTCTACATCAGCTTCCCCAATAACTTCTTATTTATTTCCTGTGAAACGATGCAACCAAATCACCACCAACAACCAATCTTGTAGCAGAAATTTCAGACATACTCACGAGTGTCTGACTGCACCCATGGAGAAATAAAATAGAAACTGCAGTAAATCAATGGTTTCCTAAGGCTTCAAGGCATGTAATTCTATAAGTTGGATGCATTCCCCTAACCAGGTCACTTTCTCTACCTACCCTCTTCGAACACAAGGATATTATTGTGAAGAGAAAAAAAATAGAAAGGAAAAAATTTACATGTATTACAATGCAGCTACAAAGAAAGATGCAATTGCAAAACACAGGATTAAAAGGAATGAAAAAGTAAACACACAAAGCAGAGAGTTTGAAACAGAGCCAGATGTTTACATGCTAAATCTTACCTTTGAGAAATAGGAGTCTGGGAGGGTGATTTCCAGATGGTGATCGCCGTCATATTTCACTGTCACACCAAAGTCTGTTTCCAATACTATAAATCTGCCAACGTTTCCAATGGACACGCCTCGCAAACGGTTCTCCATTGGAGTGTAGACTCTCTCATTGTTCAGCTGGAGAGACGTGTCATTTGTCAGTATATGGGCATTATTCCATGAAAGCTTTTCTGCTCACAAACTATATGCTTGCAATGCTGAAGATTTCTTTATGAACAGTTTTGTCTCCTTTACACTTCCACCATTGCATATTCCAACTATGGACTGCAGAAGTCAGCCTTTTAGCTGAGGACTCATAGCCTCTGCCTTTAACAGGGAGCTGGAAAGATCACTGATAGTGAACTAGTTCTTCCCCACCCACTCGTAGTATTCCCTACCTCCAGTACTGCCACATGTATTCTAGACCAATACAATATAACTTGCTTTTCCTCTGCTCTTTTTAGCCAGCTATAGGTGATTGAGTTGACAACAGCTATTGAAGTGGGGGGCCCCATTCTTTAGTTCAGGCAACAATTCTCTGACCTGGAGGCTCTGGGCTCCGTCTCAGAGAGACAGCCAATAGAACAGTAAATCCAAACCAGAAGCCTTGGCAACTAGAGAGAAATGATATTTCCCCATAATATCCAGTTAATTGAGGTGCCCACAAGCAGATGCATATATATTCCTTGTGAAACATGAAGATCCTTTTTCTTGCATCTACTGTTAGTGAACTTGTTTTAAGATACTTCTTGCCAGAAAAAAGAACACTATCACCTACCAGGATTCCTTGGCTTTTCTGAAGGGTGATTCGTACACCATACACATCTACATAGACTTCTTTCAGGTATGTGGCCCCTCTTAGTCCTCTGTCTTCATTTTTGCCAAGGATGGTTATAGGAATGACACTGTTGTTGACAGCCTCGACTAAGGTGTAGGTGCATGTACCCACAAAAGTGTACATCAGTCCATCAAAAGTGAAATAATGGGGATCTCCTGCCACCTGACATGTTGCATGACCTGAAAGTGAAAAAAAAAAATTTAAAAAAAAAGCTAAGAACTTTGGACTAGATTTCACCCTGGGCTCAGTTGTCAAAGATGTTCGCATTAGTGCAGCAACCTCATCGCTGTCATTATTAACTGGGCAAACCTTCACAGTGTTCTCTTAAGTTCATGCCAGTGACATTTATTTGGAAACAAGAAATTTCCAGAAAATGTCTCCTCAATTAAATTTGCAGATTATGTACAAACTGGCAGCTTGGCAGCAAATGAACCTCTTTATGCATTTCTATATGCTGTTGTAGGCATTATTTACGGTAGTTGAGAGTAATACAGAGCTTTTCTACTTAACGATATAAAAATTCATAATTCTAAGTATAAATATAGATCTAAATATAAAAGTAAATAAGTTTGCATCTATCAACATAGGTACTGAATGCACTTGCCATCATCCAGGCTCTCAGAAACGCAGTTCTTAATTATTGTGAAATTTAGATCTGGCAGCACTGGTGATGTGGGACTTGAATTTGTATTATCAGGACAAAAGGAATGCAAGTGACCTTGCAAGCTTTTGGGTAGCATCGGTTTTTGCTGATATGCACTACAATAGAAAGGGATCTGTGCTTGCAAAGCAGATCACTGTGTCTTTTCATCTCTTAGCACTGGCAGCAATCATTTAGGACTTCATTGCCATCACATATGAAAAGATAGTTAAATGAAGTTAGAAGAAGAAGGATCTAATTATGGAATTGACATTAAGAACCATTTTCAGGCAGAATTTACCATTGGAATGACAGCCCAGCACACCATCCTGAACACTACATTCTTCTCGGACTCCACACTTCCAGGGTGTGCATGTGATGGTGTTATTAGCCTTGCAGGTGCAGCGTTCAGTGCAGGAATGACTGGTGAACCAGCTTTCATCCAGCTGAGTGGAAAAAAGAGTGTAGAAGTATGTACTATAAGATAAATTGGAAGGTAATACTCTGACAGACAATCAAATTACTAGTATTTGAATGAGCATTATATATGATCATTTGGGCAATTATAGTCACAAGCGCATGGAACAAGAAGGCTAGCAAAGTGAGTCTATTTTATTGTTATTAATGACATAAATAATAACTGCGTTTGTGTTAGTAACATCTTTTTCTCTCATGATGATAAAGAATGAGATCCCCTGTTCTTTTTCTTTTTTTCTTTAAATATCTGAGGTAACTTGCCTGGTGGTAGTGGTTTTTTTCATCAACACAACCACAGCTGCTTTCTGGCACACACATGTCACCACTCAAAATGTAGCCTTCCTTACAGAAGCAACCTTCCACTGGCAAGGAGCTGCAGGAATCCACTGCTGAGATGTTCAAACAGGTAGAGGAACACCTAGTACCACAGCTCTTGTAGATGCTGCCTCCAGGACAGGACATTGCTAGAGAGAAAAAGAAAAAATAAGATCACTTAAAAGGGTAAAATAATGATAACTTTTCCTACTGCTTTCACTGTTTTCTCCTGAAAATATACAAAAATTTCTGTTAGAAAGTCTGACATTGGAGAATGCTGTGTACAAAGTATTTTCTTGCAGTGCGAGATGGGTGGGTTTTGGTAGAGGTGGGTGAGACAGGTGGGCCACCCTACACGTCACCTCATGAAGAAAGTCAAACATTGTAGGCTTGCTTTGGGGTAGGTCTGATGTGATCATACATACGGGACCAAATTTTCTTGGTTCAGCAAACCTTTTTCTGAAGGTTTAAAGACATAAAGTTACTCCTTTAAGGAAACAGAAGAATCTCTTCCCATACCAGCTGATATGGCCCCATTATTGTAGTTCCTATTTGAACACCTGTCATGTATGTAAAAATAGAACTAAAAATCAGAATCTCACTGAGACCCCTTGAGGAAAAAACATGATACTGTCACGTCCCTCCTGCTCATGAGCTTCTGTCTCTCAAAGCATGCTCCCCAGGAGGGACATTACATTTTACAGAAATCCTGAGGCATTTGCACATTTCTGTCATCCAAAAAAACTACATATGACTCATTTATTTCTGTCCTTACAGCAGGTTCTTAGTCCTATCAGGCAATTACAGCCAACATCTCCAGTCACCTATCCAGAGTACCTGCTCTTTGTCAGGTTCTTAATCAATTTTTAATTGGATTTGATGGAGGGAGCACTTGAAACTCAATCCTCTTAACATGACTGAGTTTTCTCTATCACTATAATCAAGCCATAGATATTTAGGTCATGGGCTATGGCCTCAGACTATGGAGTCTGGGTGTCCATAGCTTTAATCTGACTCGGAAGGTTAGAAACTTGTTTCTTGCTCTGTCTTTTTATATATGAATTGTGTGTGCTTTGTCCTAGGGCTGACTTACCGGGTACTTTAAAGCCATTCTAAAGTTACAGTAATTATTTTTCCAAACTTAACAGCTCCCAGAATCTCTCAATAGTTTTTATGGTTTAATTTCAATGATGTTCATAGAAAAAAGGAACGGAAAAAATAAGGTGCAAATCTGCAGAAGGTAATACAATGATAACTGGTATAATCAAAATTAGTGCAAAAGACAAAAAAAAAAAAAAAAGAGAAGAATTATGGTTTGTTTCAGTGTGGTTGACCTTTAGAGGACTTTTTTCCACCAGGTATGTATTTTGTGGGTACAGGGTCCTTCAGAAGATGTCTGGCAAGCACAGAACTACCCAGTGCTGCATAAAATCAGCACCAGTGGAACCCCTGGAAATCTTTATTCTAAGAAATAAAAGTTCATTATATTAAATTTCCCATAATGTCATTTTGAGGACAAATAATTAGGAGATAGGTGAGAATGCTTGATTTCTTTGCTTCATAGATAAGTACTCATAAACTTCCTAGAAACAACTGTTTCTCAAGGTCTCTTATTAAACTATTTTTTTAACCAAAAGACATCAATAGGCATTTGTGTATGGAGGACTACCAGCTCTGCTTAAATTGAGGATGGTGGATTTTCAGTGGAGCAAAGCAACAGTTATTTTCCCAGTGAGGAAGCTCACATAAGATACAGTTGAATGCAATCAAACTTTTCCAAGAAACTAATAGTAAATAATTAAAACTTTAAGGATTAGACCTACATGTATCGAAGTGTTTATGACAACTAGTGTTTCATACAAATACTAGAATGGTACTGAAGCTGAAGTAGGCTCAAGAAACGACAAAGGTAGGTTATACTCAAAACAATTCTTAAAATGAAATAACATGCATGAAAAAGGTAGAGGATAATATGCACACTTTTGAAGTTTAAATCCAGAATAGATATTTATCAGTCACAACACTCACGGCAAAGGGTAGCATTCCTCCACTCAATGCATATCCCAGCATTGATACATGACTCTGCGTAGGCCTGCAGTCCATAGCATAAAGATGTTGCCTGTCCATCAGTGAAACACATGTCATAAACACAGTTTTCAAAGAAATTCTCTGGAGGTACTTTGTTATGACAATCCTTGAAGATTCCTGTAAATCAAGAAAGACATATAAAAGTACAGAAAAAATAAGCAACCAAAAAAAAAAAAANACCACCACCATCTATTTTCTCTCATGGCAAATGTATTGTGAATACTCCAGGCTAACTTTGTTTAGCAAGGTAAACCAACAGTTGGAGCATGCACAATGAGACCTCTTGATCAGACTTTCTTCTTTTTGCATGATTGTTACAACATAGATTACAGAAATTAGGAGTTGCTGGCTAGGCAAGCCACTAATTCTGGACAACTAAAGGGGGTCTCCAAGGCAGGGAATATCTACAGAGTTTCAGATATAGTATTTGTAAGACATGCAGTGATAGTGCCCTCTGAATTACTCCCTTTAGTAAACAGAGTGCAAGTCACTGTAAAGCAAAGAGCACCTGTGGCTCCCAGCGCACATGGCCAGATAGACTTCATGGACACATTGGCACCGTCTGAATGGTTGATGTATCTTGACCAAGCACCTATGTTTTTTGTGTTGGCCATTCACACTGCAGTTTTCATATGCTTCCAATGTGAGCTCAGAACACCAGACTATGGAGAGGGCCCAACACAAGCTATAAAGCGCTCCATCACATAGTTCATACTACCTGTTGGGTCTGTGATCATGCCACATGCTGTGTTCTTCTTTGCTTCACTCTCCTGCACAGGATCACATTTCTCTTCTGTCCAACTCAAGCATCTGAGAAAAGCAAGCAGAACTGAGTGTATGTTTCAAACCTCTTACTACCCGATTTTCAGTGAAAGATTGATGCACCCTCCACAACAGGGTGTTTTTTGTTAGACACAAAGCTTTATCCAGCCTCTTTGAAAAGCTGATGTCAGCCTTATCACTGAATGGAGTCCCTTTTTGATGCCTTCTGGGTTATTCAAAGACCTATGGGATCCAATGAGTTATGTTTTCCAATCAGGGAACTGGACTGAAGTTTTGTCTGCCCTCACACTCAGCAAATAGTTCCTGCTTTGGAAAACAAGACTTAAAGGACACAAGCCGTCTTCTCATTCCCTGTTTAATATAAAGGGGCGGCTCCCTACTTTCAATGGGCAGTTGAAGATGTAAAATGGGACTGGATGACAAAGCCAGTGAGTGGTTTGTAGTTTGATTTGCAAATGCCATGTGATTAATATACATACACAGTGTTATTCTCAGGTACAAGCCAGCTTTGTCCAAGGTCGTTGGAACCACTTGCAATGTCACCATTGGGCTTCATGTTGTCATCATTTGGATCACCATTATAATTACCTGCGAGGGTAAAAAGTGATTTATGGGACATGTGAATTTTACACCTGTAGAAAAATCCTAGCTTTCAGCAGTAAAACAAATTACTGTCAACTAGGGAGAATATATATGCAACAGCAAAGTGTACTGGGCAAAGTAAGAAGGGCTCAATTTTATTTTAGACTTTAACCACTGGCAAGACCTGCCATGATGTTGGCTGTAAGCTATTCTGAAGATTGTGCTCTGCAGTGGAAACAGCCTCAGGATTTTATGATTCACAAAATGAAACAGTATAGCATTCCTCACACCCAACAAAAGACGAAGACATCAGAATAGAAATAACAGAAAAATGTATTTGTAGAATTCTTAAGCAGATGCATGTATATAATTACTCTTCTTAAATTTAAACTGTAGAACCGAGGTGAGGTTTTTTATTTGGCTAAAAATGTTATTTCTAGTTACATCTCACAACATTCCAAACAGATAGCACGTTACCAGGAGTTTTGTAAGTCACAGTTCTGAGAAACTGAAAAATTCTAGCATGTTTTCTTCACTGCTCTAAATTCTAGTCCATTTGACAAGCACTAGTTGTGCAGAGAGTAAGTATGATAAGAAAAAAGAAGAAAAAAGGTTCACATAATCACAAGCCTACATAACTCACTAAAAAGTGACTAATCCCATGACTTACCACAGAGACCACAGAGCAGACCACCGTAAATAGAGGGCACGGAGACTTCTGCATAATGATTTCCGTCGTATCTCACCCACAGCCCAAAGTCAGTTTCCAAGAGAACATATCCACCACTGCTTTGAATACTGATTTTCTTTTCAATAAATACAGGCAGGTTCATTCTGCTGCCATTTACCTGTACAGTAAGTTATAAAAGTTAATATATGGCTACGGGGATTCTTAAAACCGCCACAACAATCTTAGCAAAAGTATGGTCTTATGCACAAGTTAACTGCAGGAAATTAAAGAAGACTTCACCTGAGCAAATTTGTTGACATCTCATTAGCAGAGGTACATTTAACTAATAAAAAGAGAAAGTCTACTATGAACTCTACCATCAGAGAAAATATTTAATTACCTAAATGTCAGTTTAAAAATTTACATATGTTGTTTAAACAAGTATTTCCTTACATTCACTTTCTTGTTTTTCAGCAAAGAAATCTGGTGGCCATAGACTTCCACATGCACTGACTTCACATAAGAGACTTTGGTGTTGGCTCCTCTGTGCTCATTTGTTGTGGACACATCAAAGTATGGGAGGTTCTCAGAGACATTGCACACTTTGGAGAGGGTGTAAGTGCAATTTCCCATGAAATTATGAACTTTGTGGTCAAAAGTGTTATAATGTGGATCACCAGAGGCGCTACAGGAAGCACGGCCTGGAAAGAAAGAAAGACAGAATAATTCCCTCTGAATATCCATGAGACTTCTACAGTTGCTTTGTTCCTATTTTGTTTTATTTTGTAGTTGCTACTCAGTTATAACAATGATAGCATCAGTCAAGAACATTCCAAAACACAGCTGAGCCTCCTGCCTTCGGACCCATAAAGAATTTGTACTCTTACCTATCAGAAATCTATTAGTAGAGGCTGGGGAAGAAGACAACTTAGTGCTTAAAACTAGAGGAGAGAAGCAGTTAAAACTTCTCCTACATCCAAAACTAAAAACAGAATATGGAAAAAAAAATAATTTTCAAAAGAGTATAACAAAGAACTATAACACCAGTATAACAAGTAAAATTTGCCACAGAAAAAGCAGAAAAATAATTATGGACATGGCAATAAGGAGTATGTGAGATAATTATCGAGTACCTGGTGTACTGTTACCCAAAACTCGAACAAAGTGCCAAAAGATTACCAGGGCAGAACATCGATAGTGACTACTCAGAAAGACCATGACTACTGAAAGACTACCCCATCACTGTGACAGGGTGAACAAGAAAAAGCCCTGACTCTGAAGTATAAAACTTCTGTCACTTGGCTGTCAGATTACTATTAAGAAAACTGAGAAAAGATGACAATCAGCAAGACATGAGCATGGGATATAGAAGTTTCCTCCCTGAAAGAGGAAAGATCAGAGAAAACATTTAGTTAAACACCCATTGCTGCCTCTTATCACCAAACCTCTGCACAAAAACATAAGTCTCGTTACAGGCCTACTGCTTTTACAAAGACACAGAGTGAGCAGATATTTATGTCAAGACAAGACTATTTTCCAGGCATCCCGCTAAAACCGTCTCCGTGACGAAATACCATCAGTACATAAGCCTATCACAAACCTTCACAAAGGGAATAGTACTCGATGTGTGTCTCAATATGCAAAGGATACTGACGCAAACCAAATAACAACCCTCCCGTGAAATGCATCACGTACCCACAATGGCTTTTGACAAACGTTCCCAGACACCCACCCCTCTGACAAATGGCTACCAAAGGGCAGGGATCACAAGTAACTCCTCAGTGTAAATTTAAGCTCTGAGGGGCTCTTCCACCAGAATTTTTGATTAAGCAAAGACAGCTCTTCCTCTCCAGACACTCCATGCCATTGTTGTGGGCCTTGGAAAGAGCGAACCAAACAGTTGCCACAAGCAGCAGAGGATGGGCAGGGAGCACGAGAGTACCTGAGCTGGGTGTGGACGGTGGTGTTGATGGTGTCTCTGGAGGATGCGGTGTAGAGCCTGGCTCGGGGGTGGTGGGTTGTGATGGACCTGGCACAAGAGAGAGTTATAAGAGATGGGCACCAACAGGGCCATGTGGTTGAAGGCAGCTGGTCCACCCTTCCCAAACATGCTAAGACTGTAACCAGAGAGGACCAGGGCA